>PVJA010024150.1:0-32134 GCA_004027025.1 Myocastor coypus
GAGAGAGAGAGAGAGAGAGAGAGAGAGAGAGAGAGAGAGAGAGAGAGAGAGAGAGAGAGAGAGAAACAAACGCTGCCTCGGAAAGTTTCACAAGGCGTGGTTCACGGAAAGGGCTGCGAGCCTAGACGGACAAGACTCAGTACTCACGAGAAGCCACCGCTTTTCTGGAAATGTCTCATTTCTGTCTGTTTCACGGTAACTTCGCCTGTTCCTTTTCATCAGGCCTAACGGTTCTTTTCAGTTCTTGTCAGTTCCATGCCATTTGAAGAAATGTCTGTTGATCTTTATGATTGCCAGCCACGAGAGAGATGAAAGTGTTATCTCAAATCCTAATGAGATGCCTCTCTGATGCCTGAGCGGTGTGGCTGTACCTGTTTATATGTACTGGAACCGTTATAAGTGAAGGGAAAAGAAAGGCATTCGGCTCAGGCAGTCCCCAGTGACTGCGTCTCCTTGCACCAGGTGCCAGGATCTGACCGTGCTTACAGAATTTCACAGTACTTCAGTCCCGTGTTCTCAGTAAGCCATTCCCTTTTGGAAGCACATAGAAACTGATGCTAGGCAAGGCGTGTTGTACACCCCTGTAGGTAGCTGAAGCAGGAGGACTGTGAATTCCAGTCCTGCTTGGGTCCCTGAGACCCTACCTCAAACTAAAAATCTAACAAGGCCTGGGGAGGGAGCTTAGCTGCAAGAGTGCTCTCAGGTTCAATCCCTTCCCCACAAAAAGGGGGCACTGACACAGAAAAGCTGTATAGATTATGGTCCTTTATACTCTGCCTATTCATGGATCTATCTTCCTAGTAGATTTTGAGAACCTCAAAGAAAAATAAAATTGTGAAAGACAATGTGTCTCCCCACCCTCACTGCCCACATGGGCCTGCAACAGAGGTGTTTCAGGCCCCTGGGCTGAAGACCTCAACGTCAGGCTCAGCTCCCCCGCCCCCACCCCCACCCTTCTGACTCACTCACGCCAGTAGATCCTCCTCGGAAGATCAGTGCTTTCTAAGGCATGCCTTTCTCCCACTCCCCATGGAGCGCTCAGGGCCCCTTGAGGTCGCCCTGGTGGCCTCTTTCCTGTTTCTGTGGTGAGGTCTGGGTTTCCCCTCCACAGGGCTCTTGGAAGCAGCTTTCTTGCTTTTCCTTCCTGGGGACTGTGCTACGGCCCCTCACCCTGTGCTGCATCCCGGCCCTTCTTTGCTGTGACACTGTCTCCACTCTCTCTAAATCAGCCAGTGTAGGCTGGAATGGAATCCTTGTGAGTTCAAGAGCAGCCTGCGCTACAAAGTAAATTCTGATGCTGGAAACACGGCTGCTCTCAACTCCCAGGCAGCAGCGTAGAGACCAGTGTTCTAGTGAGAGCTGCCTGCCTACACAGTTCTCAGAGTCAGCGCATCCTGCTCAGGCACCAGGCACTCGGAGCTGCTCTCCCAATCTCTAGGGACAGGCTTGCTTTGCCGGCACAATGGTGGCTGTGACTCTAAGCCTCAGGAAGGCTCCTTCCGATATGAGCAGCTGAAAAGCAGCAAGGCCAAGATTGGCATAAGCTGGGGAGCCTCTCTTTGTCTTTTTGAGGGAGGGTCTCGCTGTGCTGTTCAGGCTGCCCTTGCACTTACTTTGTAGCCCAGGCTGGTCTTGAACTCATAAGGATCCTCCTGCCTCAGCCTCCCCAGTGCTGGGACTATAGGTGTGAGCCACCACACCTGGCCTCACAGCCATATTCTTAGCCTCTGCTGTGACTTACATACGAAAAGTCATGGAAAACCAGGAGACAAAGCTTCTCAGAAAAACTGAAGTTTTCCATCTCTGTTCTAATGTTTAAGGGAAGTTTTCAAAATAGAAAGACCTTATGCACAAGCAACCAGCAATGCTACTTAAGGCTATATTAGGCCATAAGCAAATGTATGACATTTCTAGAATTTGGTTTAAGACTTGCAAGTATAAGGATTTGACCCAAATTATAATAATTAAATGATGGGCCATTGAGATGGTTTAAAGCCCCTCCTTAGGAAAGTATAGGCAACCACAGGGACCGAGGTTCTATTTCCAGTACCACATGCTGCACCAGCCCCACCCCCAGGGCAGGTTGAGCCAACCATGGAAAAAAAAAGTAAATAAATTAATTAATTAAATAAAAAGAATACCACCTAAACACTCACCAAGTTAGTGTCTATCTCCACACATCTCTCTCTCTCTCTCTCTCTCTCTCTCTCTCTATCTATCTATCTACCTACCTAATTTGTGGTACTAGAATTGAGTTCAGGTTTTCCCCACTGAGCTATATTCCCAGCCTTTGAAAAACATTTTTGTGACAGGGTCCTAGTTAAATTATAAATAATTCACAGTAGACTAAAATTTGCAGTCCTCCGGCCTCAGCTTCCCCAGCAGCTGGGATACCAGCATGCACTCCCGCATCCAGAAATACACATTGGTTGTTCCAAAGAAGT
Organism: Myocastor coypus; assembly: GCA_004027025.1. Classification (NCBI taxonomy): domain Eukaryota; kingdom Metazoa; phylum Chordata; class Mammalia; order Rodentia; family Myocastoridae; genus Myocastor; species Myocastor coypus. The sequence goes on from PVJA010024150.1 coordinate 2,445, forward strand.
GAAGCTATTGCAAAAGCCATAATTCTTACCAAGTAGTTAGCATCGATGATAGGCAATGAAAGCTGAGCTATATAATATTGGCAACAAAAATTCCACCACTGATACATAATGTGTCAAACATTCAAGTGCTTTGAAAAAATAATTCTGACCATTGACCTGGAAATTCTTTTTCTTACATTTTCAGAATCATGCCCTATTGTATAGGTGAATTCTTTTTTCATGTGCATTTCCGTCTTTTCTTTTCTTTTCTTTTTTTTTTTTAGGATCTCACTACTGACTCAGTGATCCTCCTGTTTGTACCTCCCAAGGGCTGGGATTACAGACACGCGCCACCATGCGCAGTCTCGCTGGCTCAGCATGCTCTAGAGCAAGGCCGGTGTGGCATGAGGGGCCAGAAACCAAACCCTGACCCCTGCGCTTCTTCTAAGCAAGCGCTAAATCTGCTGAGCTATCCCGCTGGCCCTAATAGGTGAAATTTTATAAAATAAAAAATTGACACTATTGTAAAATTTCATAGACACTAACTTTAAGAAACAGAGAGGAAAGCTGAAATGCAAAGTTCTGGACTAACTTTTTGCGAAAAGAAACAACAAACAAGCAGGCTTTGTTTCACATTCTGACTAACATGGCCCAGCACTAGGAAAACTGCTCAGGAAGCCAGAACACAATATCAGTCAGTAAGACTTTCCATACCGTTCTGGCCACAGGAAATCCTAAAATATCAGCCCATTCTGCCTGTGTGCACAGCTTCCAAAGCCTTAAAACATTGTAGAAGGTAGGAATTACAAACTTTGTCAGCTGAAAGAGCAACTTCTGGGAAAATCTTTTTCATAAATATCAACTCAAAGAAAGAAAATACATAATAAAAGTTGTTCAGGTTCTTAGCAAAACTGAATGAAAAGAGAAAACTGTAAGAAAGGAAAGCGCATCACCAGGAGGCAGCTCAGCTGTCAGAGGTCCCGCATTCACTGCATCCCAGTTCTGGAGTCGGAGCTGTGCCCAGCAGAGGACCCCAGAGGTGGAGGCCGCAGCCAGGGACCCAGGAGGATGGGTATCGTCCCCAGCCATCCTAGCTCCCAGCCCTGCAAGCCAGACACGCAGGGGCAAAGCTGGTGCATGCAGTGGCCTGGCCGCTGTCATCTTCCTGCAGCTGTTTGCAGGACTATGGCTGCAGGGTGTGGCTCTGCCAGTCCCTAGAAAATGAAGCACAACATGCAGTTGCTACCTGAAGCTGCTAAGCTTTACTATCGAATGTCACACACAGCCGGAAATAATTGGAACACGTAAAAGCATCTGCAGGGCTATCAAATACTTTATTCATTGCTAAGACCATAATGTTTAGCAACACTCCAGAAACGCAGCTCTAGATGGTTTCCTCCCTCCCTTTCAGCTGCCTCAGGCTGCCTCAACTGAGGGTCTGGAATGGCAGGTGGAGCTGGGGATCAAACCACTATCCCCTGAGCCTGACTGAGTTTACCCAAGCAAGCACGTACACAGCTGAGCTAACCTGCAAGCTTCCTCCCCCAGCAGAAATGTATCAGTTCATATATTCACAGATACATGTTTGATTCAGGATCTCACTTCATAGGTTATAGTGCAACATGATTCACTGCACACACAATAAGTTGTTGGGTCTTTCTGGAATGTCTAAGTGCTGTAATAGGACCCAATAAAACTAATAGACACAGGAGTGTAAGACGTATATATTAACAGCACGCGTTTAGTATGAATAGCCTTTATTTTAAAGCCTTTTTAGGTTGACAGCAAAACTGAGTAGGACAGGCGGCGTTCGCACACCCCTCTCCCTCCCAGCCCTGGCCCTTCTCCTGCTGTCAACACCCCGCGTTGGCAGGGCTGGGGCCTGCCCCAGGGCCACACTCAGCCCGCCTCTTGAGCGGAGCACCCTGCAGTACCCATAGGCGTGCGAAGGCCACGCCGGCTGCTGCAGGTCGCAGGACAGTTTCCCGGGGCGCTAGTGCTGGCCGCCTCTGCTGCCATGGTTCTCTGCCTCAGTCCCGACAGCCACTGATCTCAGAATGCCAGACAGCCACACCCGCATGCCAGGCAACTCTTCTCTCCATGCTATGCATTTAAGTTTCTTTCAAGTCGTTTCAGAGTTTGATTACTTTGAAAAGAATTGTCTTGTCATGCTTTTGTATCCTTTATTCATTCCTTTATCTTTGTGTATTTCTGTCCTCCTTTCTCTGTGGGCCTCCACCTCCCAAGGGTCACAGAAACCCAGAGGCAAGTCTGTCGCCCTGACCCTGCGGCCTGTGGCCTCGCTAAACTCCCACCTCCAGCCGTGAGCGACCGCTTCCCCGCTGCTGCTCTTTCTGCTCCTTCCTGGCGAGCCAGGGAGTCTGCTGCTCCCCTCACCGCCTCCGCATCTCCACCACAGGCGCACCTAAGCTCTGACAGCCTCCCTGTTTCTTCCAGCCAAGCAGCTGCCTCATGTCCTCCTCCTCAGTATCTGTAACTGACCTTGCTGCTGTCCTTTCCTGGCTGAGGACCCCACTACCTCTCGTTTATCTAAAGGCAAGAGTCCTATCCCACCCTTGGCCTTCAGCCCATTCTCTTCCAGTCCGTTTCGTGGACTTTTACCAGAGTAACTTTCTGCGATGTTCTCCTTGACTAATGGCCACTTTCATGTCATTTGAAGTATGAATGCACAAAGTGTGAGCCAAAAATGTGATGAGGGTTAAACTTTTTAAATTACTGTGGTAAAAGACACTTAATCTTAATCCTTCCCCAAAGACCCTCCCTGCCTGCAGACACGGTTAACTCATCCCTTTTGCCACTTTCTGAAGCAATTCCAGATGCTCGCTTTGTGTCTTTGGCTGCCCTGTCATGTCTGCTTTGATGTGCCAAACTGACTCAAATCTTCTCTCTTTCATGGTGCTTTTGACTTTGGGGAAGAGCCAACGATTGCCTGGTAGCAAATCCAGTGGATCAGGGCGCACCGTGGCACCTTCAGGAGCCTGCCCTCCCACTGGATGACACTCAAAGCAACACTCACTGTGTGTTCGATTCCCCTATAAAGCTACTCATGCAAGAGGCCTTCCAGAATTGCTTCAGAAAATGGCAAGGGTAGCACAGTAAGGGCGTTCGGAGGAGGGAGGGGAGCCCTATGGAGGGCCTTGGCAGGGTGTCCCCAGCTTCCATGAGCCTTTAAACTTGCACTCTCCTCATAGCTTGGTCACACTTCATCTGTTTTTTATTTTAATGGTATAGATTCTAAAATAATTATGATTGAGAAAGCTGTTGTTTTGGTACATAAGATAATTGTTAATAACTTGCAAGTAGGTAGAAGCAGTGGAGTAAATTTTCATCAGAAAAAAACTTATGGCATGAAATAAAATGACATCTTTCTCAGCATCAGGGAGAGTAAATTAGATAAGGTGAAGAAATATATCTTCTTGCTTCAACAAATATTTTTAAAATTTTGAATTATTATTGTTGTGGCTGCTGTTGTTGTTGTTGTTTCATACAATACTGTGTAGCTTGGTCTGGTCTAGAACCCACAGTGACCCACCTGGCGCAGGCTCCTGTGTGCTGGGCTTACAGGTGTGTGCTGACATTTCCAGCAATCAAATTTTGAATCTTAATGCAAGGCATAATAATAAATGCTAGATTACATCATAATTCTAATCTATGTGACAATACTTATGTTCTCTAATTTATAAATTCAAAAAATTATTGTTATATAATTCAATTTAGGCCATGAATATTTTATAAAAAATATTGTTTGATAATTGTTCATATGATCAAAGTATGTATTTGTATTAGTTACTATTTACTCATTTCTGGGAAAAATACCCAACACTCAAAATGAAGGAAGCAAAGGTTTATTTAGCTCACAGTTACTGGAGATTTCAGTTCATACTCAGCTGGACCTAAGGCTGAGGGGCACATGGCAGAGAGCAGCAGTTCATGGTGGCAGAACAGCAACAATGGTGACAGAGGCAGCCAACCAACCACGGCAGCAGAGCAACAGCTCTAGTCTGTCTCTCTGTCTCTCTTTATATTACATTCAGGCTCTCTGCCTCAGCCTATCTGCCTTAGGCTACACCCATAATCCCTGAAGTACTTAGAACACATAATCCCAGGGATCATGGATTAAGTCTCAAACTCTAGATCAGTGCTGAAACACATAATCCCAGTGACTCATGAGTCAAGTCTCAATGTATAGAAGTCCCCGCTCCATAACTGCCTGAGGCTTTGGGAAAACAACTAGACATAAACCATAATAGCATTTAAAAGCAGAATTTTACATCCTAAAATTTTCCTCAAAATGTGGAAAAAGCTATGAGCTCCTGGGGAAGATCTGTAGTCTCTGCGTGTTTGAGCCAGTAAAAAGCAGCTATTAAAGCACCTGCTGAGAGACTAGCCAGATGGCTCAGAGGACTAAAGCGCCTGCTTATGCAGAGCACAGCAGCCAATCCCTGGCATGCCTGCCAGCCACTCCCCCAGGGCACACTGAGATAGTGATTGAGACTGGGCATGGTGAAGCACGTCTGTAATCCCAGCAATTGGGAGACTGAAAACAGGAGGATCACTACGAGTCTGATCTGTGTTGTGAGACCCTGTAGTCTCTATATTAAATACAAAAGAAAGAAAGAGAAAAAAAAGCAGGCATAAAGAACCAATGAAAGAATCAGAGAACCGAGAACTGTTAGGACGTGCCCACAAGGAAGCAAGTGGCCACTATGCTCCCTCAGCTACTAGCCCTTTGCCTCAGCCGGCCGGGGCCCTGCAACCCTGTTTCTTGTGTCCCGGGAGTGTGCGTGTGGGAGAGTGCACGCACAGCCCAGGAGACAGGGCACAAGTTCTGGCTCCCCAGTGGGAGGCTCTTTGGTTTGCAGACACAGGAGGGAGATGACAATATGATCTTTTTTGACATTTTTCCTAGTAAAATTTAACTGATTTTACAGAAAGTTGTTTCTTTTGGCCTGTGAGCTATCTGGCATTCATATATATAATCATCTTATCTGGGTAAGAAAACAATAATTTAGAAGTCAGGAAACATGGTATTATTCTTGGTTCCATCACTGATTTTTTTTAATTTGACCAAATATTTATGTTTTCAGTTTAAAAAGAAAGTTTTCTTTAAAAAAAAAAAAAACTAAGGAGAATTTACTATGCCTAATTCTTGTTTTTCAAAGTAGCAACATTTTAAAAATTCAACTCCAGGATGATCGGCAGTCTGAGTGTTGAATGGGAATGGACAGAGACCCGTCTTTGCTTAGTTCTTGTTCTGATGCTGGCAGAGACTTACCCAGTGCCAGGCATGGGGTGCCACGTGGTCTCCGAGAAGCTCGTCACCCCGCGTCACGCCAGGGCACACTGGCTGCTGGACAAATTGGACAGAAGCCGTGAAGTGAACTTCTAATTTGTGAAGGTCTTGGGTGTTTGATATGCAGGAAGGATGCAGTCAGCTGGTCCTGCAGTGTCCCACATACCTGCTCTCAGGTAGAGAAGAGCTGAGGGTGCCACATGGGCCAGGGAGCAGAGGGGGCAGTGCAGAGACAGCAGAGGTGGACACACACATGCCGACAAAGTAGATTCTACTGTGCCATTGCTTTGGGAACCTGGTAGTGACCCTGAAGGAGAAATGGCCAATGGTGATGTCTGAGGCTACTTTTCACTTTATTGTTGTATTCTGAATTATCAAATATTTACTGTTATTACAAAGTTAAAACTAAAAACCTTATCTGGCCAACTTAAAGCTCTTGCTAACACAATTTTGCTAAAAATTTCACACTATAAGGGCTAGCCAAATAGCTCAGTGGATTAAAGCGCCTGCAAGCAGGCTGTGCCAGCCCTGCCCCTGGGGTGCACCGAGACAGTAGTTGAGTCTGGGTGTGGTGGTGCACGCCTGTAATCCCAGCTCTTGGGAGGCTGTAAACAGGCAGATCACTATGAGTCTGATCTATAGTGAGACCTTGAACACCCTGTAGACCCTTTCCTAAAATATAAAAAAAGGAAAGAACGAAAAATTGCACACTACATATTACATAGCAGCATTTTTAAGCACTCAATGATTTCTTGTATGTCTGTACTATAGCTCAAGGCTTTTAATACCGTCTTCCACCGACAAGTTGGTATCTCTATGGCTTCACCACACTACACATTTTTCAACTATCCACAGGGTTACCAGACTCCCATCTTGCAAACCTTCAACAGCTTCGCATTGGGTAAATACCAAATACACTTCTCTCTCTGTCTGCTTCTCTCTCTACACACTATGTTTACACATGCCTATCCTTTTCTCCTTGGTGTACTTGTGTGTTCTGACACAACGTGTGTTGGTAGCAAGCAACAGTCATTTACTTGCTTATTCAGTGACACCAGTTCTCTGTTGGCTTCCCAGCAAGGTCAAGCACAGGCACCAGGTATCCAGCATGAGCAGGTAGAGACCACAATTCTGTAATGTGGAGAAACCAGAAGTTACAACGTAGGGCACAGAGCAAGGAAGGGCGAGACAACGGCGTCTTCACTTCTCCCTACACACATGGGGAACCCTGGGACTGCAGAGTCGTGGTAAAGAGCAGGATAAGTGGCAGAGCTCCAGAGGGGAGGCGCCGAGCTGCAGCCACCTGGACTTGCGCAGCAGATCCCACTGGGGACCGAAGCGCGCGCTGGGCAGATCTGGGACCAGGTGCCTGCATGCGCTCTTCCTGCATCAGCGTGCGGAATGCTTGCGTGTAAACTTGAGATGCGTTTCACTTATTATTCCATTGCATTCTCCCATCTTATAACAGAAGCTGCTTGCCCACTCTTTAGAGTACTCCCCTCTGTAAATGTAAATTCAGCAATTGATCAAGTTATGTTAATCAATCAAAAATATTTATTGGGACTCTATTGGATGACTGACCAGCATAGAAATCTTGAAGGTTTGGGGTGGGCTCCAGAGTGACGAGGGACTGGGAAAGCACCCAGCCTGCTGTGTTGGCCATGATCTTCCTACACCATTGTTAAACATTTAATGAGTGTTAACATTATAATAGCAAGTCTTTATTGAATACCTTCCATAAGTTCAAGGCCCACCTGAGGAACTTAAAGAGAACTTGTCTCGAAATATAAAAATTGAAAGGGTTGAGGATGAAGCTCAGGGGAAAAACACGCCTCGGTTCAGTTCCTGGCACTAGCAATGAAGAAGGTGCAGAGACCCTGGGCTTAACCCTCAGTAGAACAAGAACATTTCCTCCAATAATGTGTACAGTGAGAACGGTGATGGCCCACAAGTTCAGCGTATGCCCCAAGGTCCTCCCTTCAGTGAGACCGAGCAAGACGCCACAGACTTTAGTCTGTCTCACTCTTCATTTCCACCCTTCTCCAAGTGCCACATTGGCTTAAAGTATTGGGATGAATTGCACATCAGAGAGACTTTGCTGAGGTTGAAAGCTGATGTAGGGGGCGTAAGAAGGCTGAGGCAGACCCACCCGCCCAGGTGGTCTAGGCATCCTCAGCTGCTGGTGAGCGAGAACTCAGGGCTGGTTTACCATGGCTGATACGGCCGTGTCACAGCTGGCACCTTCCCAGCAAGGTCTCCTCACCATGAAGTGCCTGGTGGACCAGCCTTAGCAAAGTCGCTAACTTCAAACAACAACTTCCTTGAGAAAGAAATTCAGCTCCAAGAGCATTTAGAAGATAAATGACTTAGGTTTGTTGGCAACTTCAGTAACTCTAAACCAAGCACAGAATCAGTCATTTCCTCACCTGGTTTGTGTACACGGAAAGCTGCCCTCTTCACCCCTCAGCAGAAGGGGGTTTCCGCAAAATGGGCAGGCCCAGCTCCTTCTACGCTCTGCATCTGACTTTGAGGAATTTTTAAGATTTACCGTCGACTTACTACATCTCAATGGTTGGCACCCTCTGAGACAAGACAAAGTAGACACCAAGCAGAACTGCAGTGCAATGCGACATGGAAACCAGGAAAAACATGCATGCTCTGACTATCTCTGCTCTGAAAGCCTGAGACAGGATTCTGTTATAGTAAGTGCATGGCCCAGCTCTTACAGAGGAAAGAGATTAAAATATCATCTGGACTTTCATTAAAATCTAGATAAGAAAATTCTGTCTTCCAGCTTTACATTCTTTTCTTTGTGCCATGATAGAAAACAGCTCAGTGCAGCTTCGTGTGATAATCCCATCTTAGTTGAGAACTTCACGACCAGGATTTACCCAGGTGAAACCTTTAAGCATCCCCTGTTAATATTCTTTACCCTCTGCACTTCGTGAGGAGCCAAAGCATTGTGAAAGGCCAATGCTGACTGACTGAACTCCGGCTCGGGCAGTACTTCATGCTGGAGACAAGCGGCCGCTCCGCCCCAGCCTGCGCCTAGGACTGCGGGGAAAGCACGCTCTCCCTCCTGTCATGAATCACAGCCCAGAAACTGGGCCTTCTCCTTCCCACTACTCCTCCATGGCCCAGTAAGGCCGATTGCTGCCCTTCAGTGAGCATGGTGGGGAGGGTGGCATTTGTCGTGTCTCAGAGCACTGTGTGGACGCTGGTGAGAACAGGACTAAAGTGAGTCCCTTGGCTGGCACGCTGGCTGTGGGTACTGCAGAAAGCCTGAGGCAGAGCCTGCACTCAGGGGCTGTGCCCTGGGACAGGTACAGAAAACCTTGCAAAGTGGGGGGAACTTGGGGCCTGGTCCTAACCATCGAAGATGGGGGGCAAGTCTATGCAGCAGAAGGTCCTCCAAGGAAATATATATATATATATATATATATATATATATATGCTTCACACACACAAACCAACCAAATAAATAAGAGGAGTACTCTAAAATCTAATTAGAAAATGCTATAAAACTGTACTGGACCGATTACATTGAACCATACCTCTAAAAACTAAGCAACACTATATGCCCGTGGCAGCTGAAATGCTGAAACCATTGTTCCAGTGATCTTACTACTCTAAAGGGGGAAAAAATCATTAATTACATCAGCATATGGACTCTGGAAAATTCCTTCTACCGTAGAAAGGTCACATGGACACTTCCTGTTTCACGTCTCTAGTACATGTTGTCTCTTCAGACAACAATAAGCAAAGCAATACCTTGGCATAAGCACGGCGCACGCTGAGCAGCGTCCGCCTCTTGAAGGAAGGCCAGGGGGCCACAGAGGTCTCAGTGAGGACAGGAGGGGCGGGACATGTCCAGCGCCCAGAGCGCTGGCCCTGGAGGGTGCAGTCTGGAGGCAGCCGGTCCCCACCGTCCACCTCTCACCAGTCCTGTGTTTAACGTCGCGGTTCTGCACAGCCCCAGCACTGTCCCCAGAGACCCAGCTTCTGTCTGTCTCTGTTTGTGTTTACTTGTTTGCGAAGCAAAACTGCGGAGACAGAAAATGAAGGCTTCAGGAGTGCCAGCTCAGTACCCCGGTCCTGGCCTGTGCGCCCCAGCCTCCTTCTCCAGACCCCAAGGATTCGGTCCTCGATGTCTGTGGCCCCTGAAAACCTTCATGCCTGTTCCTCGCATCTGTTCTGAGCTCCGGGATCCATATCTACCCAGGACCTGTGGCATTCAGCACATGCAGACATCCAGATAACCTGCCCACACAAGAACATTTGTGCCAGTCATCTCCTAATTTCTGCTATTGCTCAGTTAAGTAAAGGACCTATAAAGAGTTAGGCTGTGATGGACTAGCTAACCGTGGAACAGTTGTTTTAGGGTTTTCACTTAATAAATAGGTATCTAATAGCAATTTCAATCAGTATAGACCTACACCATCATTTTTAATGATCATATAATGTTCCACCAAGGAGGTAGGTCATTATTTATTTAACAAATTTCCCACTGACGAAATCGTTTTTCAATTTTGCTTGTCCTTAACAACACTGAAATCAATACTTTGTACATGTATCTGGATCTTTACTAATCTGATAAATAAAAAATAGCTCTTGTGTTTTCATTGTTATTCTTAATCTTTGGTGAGTTTTAACATTTTATAGGCCACTTGTATTCCTGGGTGAATGACTGCATCCATTGTCTGTTAAAATGCCTTCTTCATAGCTGAGCGTGGTGACACGTGCATATGATCCAAGCACTCGGGAGGCTGAGGCTGGAGCATTGCTGCAAGTTTGAGATCAGCCTGGGCTACAAAGTGGGCTCAAAGCCAGCTTGAACTGCATAGTGAAACCCTATCACAAAAAGATTCTTAAAAGCTCTTTCTTTTTATTGATTTGTGAGAACTCTTTGTATATTAGAGACTAGCTTCCTGTCCTTCACATACATCTTTCATGCCTTACAAGTATTTTTCAAGTTGGTTCATTGCTCTTCCAATCTAACTTTTTGGTATTTTTGTTGGGAAAAAACTTTTGGTTTTTGCATATATTCTTGAAACATTACTTACTTGTGAAAATTTGGGGGAGGGCAAGATATTTTTATTTTAAGAAGAATAAAAACATGAAACAGGATGCAAAATTGAGATGATTTTTTAAATAAACAAGAAAGCATCAAAGAAATACCCATATATAGAGCAGTGCTTAAAAAGGATAAAGATTAAGTGTTTTCTTTGTTCATTTGTTTGTGTTTTTTGTTTTTTCCAGGCAGGACCTGACTATGTGGTGCCAGCTGGCCTTTATCCACAACGTGAACCAGTCTTGTCGCAAACCAGCTGTGAACCCCTTCTTTTGCCCTAAAGCTGGGGTCACAGGGGCACACCAGCAGACTTAGCACGATTGAGTCTATACCAGGAAGCACAAGGCTCTGCTGTATGGCACCCCTTGACCCACCAGCCTCGCCCCGCATCACTAATGAGCCTCGACTTCAGGCCCAGAAGTTACAGTGCAGTCATCATTGGCTTTCCACACCGATGAGCTCCACACCCACAGAGTCAACCTACCTGGAGTCGAAAAGATTTAGGAAACAATAACAGCAGTGCTGACCGTGCACATTTACAGATGTTTATCCCACCACTGTTCCCTAAACGATGCACTGCAGGGACTGTTTACATAACACTGGCATTGTATCAGGCATTAGGAGTCACGTAGAGATTGTTTTTCTGGGTACAGGAGGAAATACACAGCTTGTGCCATTTTGAAGGATGTTCTCTCTATCCGCACGTCTGGATAACCTCAGAGACCTTAGACCCTACATCCACGGACATTGAAGGATGACCGTACCTGCGTGGGCATGAGTATCCTCTGATCATCAATAAGCACAATTATCCTGATTACCTCAGTAGCACTTACTATCTGGCATATAATTACATAAATACCTGTTGATCCAAGTGAGAGTCTTTGAACAGCAGCTGCTTGAGAGCCAGAACCACACACCTCAAAGATCTTACATCTGTACAAATATATTCAAATCATGACTTGGAAAACTGAGCCCCTCGTTTTACTAGCCCAGAAGAATCAAAGTGGGTGCATTCTTTCACTTTGTCTTCAGTCTTCCTTGTCTTCACTTTTCCCCACCCAGTTTAGAGCCACGCATCCAGCTGCCCACTTCCTGTGGGAATATTTGACTTAGGTAACAATAGCAGAATAAGTTTGAAAGAAAATAAAGAGTTAAGCTTTGGAGTTCAGATCCCCATGCTGGCCAGCAATCCCTGCAGGAGGGGAATGAGCTCAGCCGGGATTCCCCTCCTCTGCTGGCCAAGGTGATTAAGAGTTGATGCATAATTGACAGCAAAGTACCCTGGAGCATGTTATCAGTGCGAACAAGGGGCTTTGCCTACACAATTTCATCAGCATTAATGGTGGCCAAGCTCTACACACGGGACAGGGCATGTGTGCTCTAAGAAAAAAGGTGCTTTCATCACCTAGATTATGAAATATTGTTTAACTCATGTATGCTGAGACATCTATCTAAAAATGGAATCCAACTGTCATTGCTTTCATTCCTACACCTGAGGAGCAACAACACAATGACGGTGCCTAGAAGAACAAAAGTGGCGATGAAGGGCCGTAATGAGGAGGCAGGCTGGGAGCCGGTTTGGAGGCAGCGGCGAGTGAAGCATACCAGCCTGTGCCCACAGAGGGACGCGGCCCCGGCACAACTGCGCACACCCCAACGCCCACTCCTCATTAATGCGGCTTTGCTTTCATGCCAGATAGTAGGGAAATGTTAATTAGGGAGAAATCTTGTTAATCCATTTCCCAGTTCATTAATTATGCACCACTGCCAAGTTTATTTTGGCCGCCATGAGACAATCCTGTTCCGGGAGAGGCTCAGTGCTGGGACATCAGCTGGGGACTTTCCTGGGTGTTTCTGATGGTATTGGAGGCCACCCAATGCTTATGTGTATTTGTGTGCCCTAGTCACAGTTCTGTCCATATGGAATCCCTTCTAAACTGGCCACAGGTCCTAGCTAGTTCTCCATCCGTCTCTGTCACAGATGCATGGGGAGCCCTACACTGTATCCAAGGGGGGATGAAGAGCAACAGAACATTTCAAACATACTTAATGCCACTGATTAAAAAGATAGTTAAAGTGGCAACTTTCATGTGATGTTCATGTCTCAAAACTTAAAAAATAAAATTGTTTTAAGCACAAGACTAAGGGTCAGTGATACAGTTCAGTGGCACTGTGACTGTCTGGCAAGTGCAAGGTCCTGAGTTCAGTTCCCAGTACCAATAAAATACAATAAAAATGAAATAAAGTAAAACAAAAGAATATATTTATAGACCTTAAAAAGTTAAATAAGAGGCTGGGATGGTAGCTCATTGGTCTAAGTGCCTGCATGGCAAGTGTAAGGACACAGGTTCAATCCCAGGTATCACATGCTGTGCTGGCACTGGAACCCAGCCACACTGTGCAAGCCACTAAAACTGGCTGTGGTAGCACATGCCTGTAATCTTAGCACTGGAGAGGCAGAGGCAGGAAGATCACTGTAAGTCTGAACTACATAGAAAAATCCTATATCAAAAAAAAGGGAGGGGGGGGACAAAAGTTAAGTTATATGAGTACTATAAAAGTGAGAATGAAGTTTAGAAGTTCTCACACCAGCTCAGAAGATCCCTGAATATACTATGCGTATGCAGGGAAAACATCACGTTATAAATTTCAGGGCCAGCCAACTTCCAATGTGCTGCTTGCTACAGGATTTGGGAAAGTTAGGGTGCTTTGATGGCCTTGTCAACAAATGTTGGCTAAGTGTTGGGTGACTTCTAGCACTGATGTACTGTGACAGCAGACAGTGACACCAGCTGAAATGGATTGAGTGATAGGTTCTGGCCCTAGCATGAATTGCTGAATCATGGTGATCATCCAATATGGCGGAAGCCCTTAAAGCAACAGCTTATCTTCCCAAAGACCACCTCCGCCCTTCTTCTCCAACTCGGCCCAGGGTGCAACCTCCTTCTACCTTTCCTGCCACCTTAGGGAAGACTCTGATCAGATTCTCAGGCATATCTAAACATTCCCCTCAAAAGGTCTTAAAGGCCTCAGTCTTCTTTTGTTCCAGTTCAGAGAATTCCTCATCTTCCCTGAATTCTCTACATCTCCTCCAAGAAAATAAAGCCCCATTCTCCTTTTCCTGCCTCCTGTTTCCCCGCTGCTGACATGGTGGAAAGCCTGTCATTGAGAACACATAGACTAGTGGAGCACAGTTCTGCTTGTGCCTCAGGGACTGGTATCTATGCTCCAAATTGAGGAAGGAAGACACCCTGGCCCCATGTGGGCAGCACCACCCCAGTGCTCCGTGCCAGGATGGAATAAGAAGAGAAAGATGGAGGTCACCCATTCACTTCCTCAAAGGAGCGCTGCCCACTGCCCGCTGCCCGCTGGAGGTCATTCATCCCAGATCAGTTTTTTCTCCCTGTATATTTTGGAGTTTTCCACTGAGATCATTGGATGGAGGTGTGAGTTTACTTTTCTATCATAAATTCTGAATTGGGCCTTGCTTAGGTAACAAATTTTATGCTTTACATATTGATCTCTTTGCCCATTGCTCATAATTGCTGATATTTTGTTGTCTCATACAGTTCGGTTAAAATTGCTTACAATTGCTTATGTTTTGTCTCTTACACGGTTTTGTTAAAATGTTGGTCAAAATGTTGTTAGTAAATGTAACTTAAAATGCGGAAATATTATAAGGTTAAGATATTTCTCTAACAGGACATTTTATGACTGTTGTGTACTTGTATGTTACATTTGAACTAGATGTTAAATGTGCTGGTATTCCTTGCTTGACTTTAGACAACAGTGCTAAAGAAAGTAGCATTAGTAAGCCTCCTAGTGAACTTTATGTAAACTTCCATAAAATGAGACTTTTAAATCTAGCTCTGACTTAGAAAATATACATGCCTGTCTACAAAACATGGGACTCCTTTTGCCAACTAAATGACATTAGGTCCGTAACCATTCTCAAAGACTTGGAGGACAGGATTCACTGAGATAGGCTGGCTCTGATCCCCTTCTACATACTAGACGAAATGTCAGGCCTGCTCTGTTTAGGTTTCCTTGCTTTGACTTTACTCCTGATTTTCCCACCTCTTTGTACTTTCCTTTTTAGAGACATGTACAATTAGGAGAATGATATGGAGTGTTCGAACTAAGTGAAGCCCTTAGAAAATGAGCATTTGTTAATGTTGAAGACAGGGAAGTCACTTTAGAAAAAGGACACATACTCCATCTCTGGGTCAGATGAGACAAAAAGGACTATGCCCATCCAGGAGGACACATTTAAAAGCCATGTCCCGGCTTACTGTTCTGGGCAGGTCTCCTTCGGGAGGCTAAACCTGAGACACAGTGGAGAGAACCGGCTTCTGGGTGAAACCAGAAGAAGCTATCTCTAAAAGCAGCACATGTATGGGACCAAAACACATTTAGTACAAGGGAGGATCGTAATCTTGTCTCCTAGGCCTAATTATTTAGGTGTGTAATAACTAAGTTTTGTGACTTTAAAGCCTTTACTGTGAAGTGCTAGGTAATTTTGTTCAGGCTTTTAACTACCCCTTATAGAACTTAGACAAAACAGTGGTTACTCTGCCAGCTAGTAAATGTTCCTAGAGCAGCTGCCACTCTTTAAAGCAGAGGACAGGTTTCCCTAGCTGTTCTTTGGTGGATCCCCATCGAAGCCTACGGCCAATTGAATGTTGACCAGACATACAACTAGATTCCTTTCTGGAGATTAAACTCTGGGTGTGAGTCAAAAGAAACTAAGAACACCTGAAAGGTAGTGGCCAGACCCAAAGGTTTCTTGGTGGAAACTGACTCTTGACCATTAGATCTCCCTTTGTCTATTGTACTTTTTTTCTCTATTACTAAACTCGAGTTGTCTAGTAAGACAGTTAAATGAGTCACTCCTTCAGAAATTAGGCTAAAGCAGCTTGCAATAGTTTATATACTACAGTGACTATTAGAGGAAAATGATTCATACCTTACATGTTAACTAAGAGATTTTTGTCACTTTAATGTGTCTACCAACATGTAAAATGTGATGCTAGGAGATACATATAAGTTTCATCTATTATCTAGGTGATAGAAAACACAAGTATCTGGAAACTTGGCTCAGTACACGGGTCCAAATCCCTCCAGTCAATTGTTTTGTCTATCTCCAGAAGTGCTCTTTGTAGCCTGAAAAGTGCTCACTTGCAATTTTTTGCAATCACTGTTTCCTCCTGTAGACATTCCTGTCACTGGACCAATGGTAACTTTTACTTACAAATGTTCAGTAAGAGTAAGTGAAGGGTTTGCAAGATGTTTCAGGAGATAAGAATCATGCGCCAGTTTGAGGGTGGAAAGGCTGGTGGGATCTTGTCTCCCTTCTCTCCAACAAGAGCCTCTGCCTTCTCTGGAGAGGTGGGACGCCTGGGTGGAGGAATCAAGCAGAAGGTGGGGACACCCAAAATTCCTATTGAATTCCAGGTTATCTCGCAATCAAAGTCTTACTCCTTTAGGGTGCTTCATTAGGCACCACAAGACTTTCGATCCTTACATGCTAAAAAAGAGCAAAGGGAATGCAAAAGAAACTATTATGGTGGTATTTTACAACTAAAAAGGCATTGTGAAAAGAAAAGTGATAAAAAGTTCCTATGTTCAGATTTTGTTTGCATTAAGGTTACTGTTATTTAAGTTTTGAAATATAGATGTGAGCCTAAAAACGAGATGGCCTTAATCACAGCCTCATTACTGAAAGTAAGGTTTCCCTATTTGCCTTTTCAGTCTAGAGGGTGGAGCTTCTAGATTCAGCTATAGTCCAGGCCTCTAGAGGGCTACGTCCATTCTTAGCTGAATCTTTGCAAGCTTTTTAAGGACAATGCCCCTTAAGATGTAAATGTGCAATTTAGAACTTCTAGAGTTCCTGTGTCTTTTTTCTCTGTGACCTAAAACAGATAGTCTGCTCTTAAAAGATCTTTAGATGACTCTAAATACATTAATGTCTTTAGAGGATGTACTCAGACTGATCATTGTTAATCTTAAACTAAATTTTGACTTGTAAAAAAAAAAGACAGCTGCTGTTGCATTTAGAGATGAATATCATATTGTTAGTTTTTGAAGATCAGAAGATAGGTAGCCAGGAGAACCATCTGTTCCCACTGGAACCCAAGCAGTCAGACCCCTGCTGACCTAACAGCCAGACAAGACATTGGTTAAAAGACATTTTCTACTGTGTATTCTTAAAGGACTAAAAACTAGAACCAAGTTTTCTACGTATTTTAAATTTTAGCTATTTACCAGGAAAAAGATAAATACCCTCTGGTTTCTTAAAATGCTTATTAGAGACACTGGTAAAGCATACTTTGTGAGACGTTAATTTTTTTTTTTTTTTTTTTTTTTTTTGTCTTTTTGAGACAGGGTCTCAGTATGCAGTTGAGGCTGGCCTTGAGCTCATTTTTGTAGCCCAGGCTGGTCTCAAACTCACACCGATCCTCCTGCCTCAGCCTCCCAAGTGCTGGGATTACAGGCGTGCGCCACCACTCCCGGTGTATTGTGAGACATTAATTTAATAAACAGATGACTTACAGATTGGTTCATCTTGAAGTCAGCTCCAGATATTAAAAAAGAGTTACAAAAAACAGCTTTTGCTCCAGATAACTCACTTGATACTTCATAGGACACTAATAAAACAATTTCCTATGGTCAGGACTGGAAAAAAAAACAGGGAGAGAAAACAAAAGAAATAAAAAATGGCTGCCTTTGTTTCAGTCTCAATACAGACCCCAGCTCTGATTCTCTGGGCTCCAAGAAGAGCTCAGCGATGGGGTTCATCTGCTACCATCAGAAGCCAGGCCACTGTAAGAGGGACTGCCTTAAGAGGCCCACAAGCCATGCCCTGACTGCCAAGGCAGCTGCTAGAAGTGAGACTGCACTCTGAGGCGCAGGCCACAGAGCTCAGACCCAGCTTCCCAGATGGTCCAGTAGGACTGAAGGGCACTGGGCCTGCCTCTTCCCTCTGGCTGGACTGTCATCTCTACCTGCCATTTCCACAGAGGAACCCTGAGTAATCATGACTAGAGAGAAACCCAGCCTATTGCTGGACATTGGCACAGGTCTCTTTGTTCTTCTCAAACTCTGATTTTCCTTCCAGTTGTCATACTTTAATAGAAATAGACTTTCAGTGGTATGTGAGATGCTGAGGTGCCTAGACCCTATCTTTGTCATCTTTGTTAAAGTCATTACTGTTTACTTGGTAAAAAAAAAAAAAAAAAAAAACATGACTACATTCATAGTTATTCCACTGATGTTATTTGGCCCATGTATGTTTAAAATTTTTTTGGCTTTGTCTTCTCCAGATTTAAAGCGATTCTCCCTACCCCAGATAAAAATGCCTGGTGTCTATTGAGAGCCTTTAGATAGGACCGCTGGACAGTATCTCTAACTGCCGGTTCACAACTACAACCTCTTTCAGCCTGAAGAAGCCAGAGTGGTCATCACACATGCTTCCCTCAGGGCACTTTGGGTTACTTCTTCAGAGGGGGGAACGTTGTAGGCAGCTGAGTTAGATAGAAATATTATAGGAAGTCAGACAGGGCCAGGCCCTCAAGGAGGACATGGAAGACAAGGTGACTTTGCAACTAGAGACAGACACTCCTCCTCTGTGGGCCAGATCTCAAGAGTAAACAGAAGCATACTTCCATAGGGATGGGCATCAGGGATTGATACTCTAGGTATCAATCACCTTGAAAGATCCTGCAAAGAGTCACAAGCCCAAGCACAATAGGTGGTGTTCTTGCCTGCTTGCTATGTGACTTGCCTTCCCATTGGATCCTGATGTTAATCAACTATACCTGAGCAATGGTGCTTATAATCTTATTGGTTGGCCATAGTCTTTGTCCCACCTCATACCCAATTAAGCAGTTCCCATGTCTGCTCTACAAAAGTCCCTGAAAGAGACAACTTCTAGGGGACACCCACTCGGGACCTCCCTCCTGTCCCTCTCTCAGACAGGAGCTTTCTTTCTCTCAATAAATATGTTTTGCTCATTACCTACATTTGTTCCTAAAATTCATTCTTTGGTTTTAGAGAATATGAACTCATCCCAGGTACTTTTCAGGTTGGGGATCGGTTTTCCTTATATCATTTGGAGGTTCCCTTTTGGAGGTTATTCACCCCAGGTTCTGTTTTTCTTCCTGCATCACTATCATGCCATAAACTGAGATGGGTGGAAGATTATGGTCAGAGCTCAGAAGATCAGAATGCCGATAAAAAGGCAGAGGGCAAGGATGAGGTGCAGGTGGTTTCAGTTGAGAACAAGGCCTCCATTCACAGTTGGATTCCTGGCCACAAGTGGCATGCTGTGGCAGAACATTGTCTGCATTTTGTTCATGTCCTAACACTTTGCAGAAAACTGAGATTAAGGGCAGCAGACTAATTCCTCTGGCAGAGGAAATTTCAAAGCAGTCTAATGCAGGGGCTGTAGTATGGGTACTGTTGGGGCCTTTTAACCAGCCCAGTCTTGAGAATCAAGAGCCAAAGATAAAGTTGAGTGGATTTATTTATTTATTTAGTTAGTTAGTTAGTTAGTTAGTTAGTTTTTGAGACAGGATCTCACTATGCAGTTCAAGCTGGCCTTCAGCTCACTTTTGTAGCCCAGGCTGGTCTTGAACTCACACCAATCCTCCTGCCCCAGCCTCTCAAGTGCTGGAATTACAGGCTTGCACTACCATGCCTGGCCCTCTGAGTGTTTTTAAAAGTTATACATTTCACAATAAGGGGAGCTCTTATTAAAAGGAAGACTGGCGCTTTCAAAGAACCAAGTACTTTGGATCAGGACCAAAGGAAAAATGGCTTAGGGGCTTATCGAGAATCAGCAAGACCACAGGTTTCTCAGGCTCCAAATTACAAAAGTGAGCCTGGGGCATCTTCCTGGCGAAAGACTACCCAGGAAAGCAGATTCCTGGGATTTTCCTCACAGGGCTCAGCTGTCCAGGTACTCACAGATCCTGGAAGCCCTGACATCCAAGACCTGGCTAGTGCACAAGCTGCTAGCAGATGTAGGCCTTGTGCTGGCTCTGCAGGCTTGCAGAGCAGATTCCTGCTCGCAGAAGCAGCTTTCTGCACAAGATCTGGGGCCAAGGGATGCACCCATGAGCCACAACGCGTGGGGCTGCGAGAAAGGAGTCCCAAGGGCAAAGTGGATGGACGTGGAAAGGCCTGTGGATCCGGAGGAAAGCTACAGGGGCGAGCGGTCAGTGCAGACACTGCAGGACCCCACCTGCTGTGGCCACGCTGTGAGGGCAGGTCACCCGGGCATTGTGGCATTCACGTCACCACAGCTTGCCCTGTGATTGTGCACAGAACCACAGGACGTGGTATCTGCCCTGTCAAGCTGCAGTCTTGCTTTGGTCCCATTTCTTTCTGTCCGATTTCTCGTTTCTGGAACAGCAGTAATTACCCCGTGCCATTGTAAACTGGCTGTGTTTACCTTCGTTTTGGGTTCCTTCCAGGGTGCTGGTAAGAGTGGCTTTGCATCTCAGAGGAGCCTCTAGACTCTGGCTTTCCACAGTTCTGGACCTGCCGGGACCTTTTCACTCCTTAGAGATGGGCTGCGCGGATGGCGTTTGCATGAAGAGCCGCGCTGAGTCTAGGGACCAAGGACGAAACACTGAGCTCTGCATCTGAGGGTCCTCCCGCCGTCTCACACGTTCCGAGGTAGGGCTTTGAAAATCTGATTGGGTTCCAGAGGCTTATGGTTGGCGTGCTGTTAGGAGGGGTCTGAACTACTTTTCCCTTGTTGCAGAGACAAACTACTGACACCCAGGAGTAAGGAAAGAAAGGTTTAGCTCCCAGTGTGGGTAGGTTGCAGTCCACACTTGGCGGGCGCTAAGACAGGTGGCTCCTGGGAGAGGGCAGAGGTTCAAGGCAGCAGAAGACAGCAAAACAGCAAGGGCAGGGAGCCTCAAAGCACGCCTCTCCCCAGCCCCCCTCCTATCATGTGCCAGCCTCCCGCCCACACCATCGCCCTGCCCTCCTCTTCCACAAGCTCAGGATGTTTACAGCATGAGGCTCCTGAGCCCCTGCTGAGTGAAACTTCTAGACTTCTCCAGTTGACGCAGTGTATGAACAATTGTAGGAGGTGACCCAGAGGCAGGTGCTGGGGGCCGGCGCCTTCTGTGGCTGGGCCCTGTGCTCGGCTTCCTCACCCCCTTTGATGTGAACCGACAAGAACAGCTTCTCCTGGCATGTGGCCCCTTGCCAAGCGCTCCTGCCCTAGAACCAGCCAATTTTGGGCTCTAACTGGGCCAGAACCAAGCTCTCCTCTTCCATTTGAGAGACTCAGGACAGACGTCCTCTCTCCGGTTGCTCACATTCCTGGCTGGCTGCCTTATCCGTGAGTTGATCTGACCGCTCCTCCGACCAGAGCACAAGTGAAGACTAACACATCTGCCTGCGTTTGCATAGGAAGCGGGTGGGAGCTAAAGGCTTCAGCCCTGGCGGCAGGGGTGTGTTTTCTTCATTGAGTAAGTCTCCTTTCTGAGGGGCCCTTCAGACCCAAAAAGCGCCTCACACCTCAAACCACAGTTGCACCGGTAGTGGCTGCAGCATCAATGTCGGCGGAGTTCGGGGCACTTCTCTCCCCTTTGGTATCAAGAGCCATGGTTAAATGTCATCAGAGCCTGTCTTCAAAGTGCAACACTGGTAGCCGCAGGGGCTGGAAAGGGAGCATTCACTTGTGTTACATAATGAGAATACGTCAGGGGTTGTGGTGCAGCCTTGGTGTGAAACAAAATTTCAATCTATCAAAGGGAAATGTGAAATGAGAAAAAAGCATAGATGGGATAGTGAAGGCTTTGTGAAGACGTATTTGGCTCTTGTCTAATTTATACCATGTAAATATTCCCCCTAACTGACATTTTATCTAAATAAAAAAAAATCAATAGGCCAAAGAAAACTGAAAAGTGTTAGCTAATCCATTTAGTAGTTTTCTCTCGTTTCTTTAAAATTCCTAATTTTATCTAAATTCCTTCAGTTAACTGGTTGGATTGCTTACATTCCCTTCTTTAGCGTATAGTCGAGTGCGGACCGAAACCTCTACGCACTGCGAGCTACATAAACCTTTCCCTCCTTAATTCTGGGTGTCAGGTATTTTGTCCCAGCAACAAGAAAAAGGTAACTAAGACAATACTGAGAAATTCTGGGTATCTGATACAGGAGTAGTTCTAAATTTAATAAAGCTTCCATTGGAAAACTAGAAAAAAATTTTTTTTTTCCAGTACTTCCATATAGAAACAAGACTTTTCAGGATATGGATCTACGAAAGTTAAAAGCAGAGGTTTTACTGACCCTGAGCCTGACTCATTCCCAGCAATAAGCGCTAACTACTCACACACAGACACACAAAACAGCTATAAGGCAAAACAGTGGAATCAAAGCCATTGAAATACCGCACACACCTCACGTTTGTTTTGCAGCAGCTGCCTTTCTAGGAAAGTTATATTTCATGCTTCAGTTCAGTATTTGTTGAGTGTTACAACTTCTTATCACTCGAATTAACTCAGCACTAACACAAATCATAAGAGCAATGCATCCCCAAAGTCGACTGAGCTCTGTGATCGTAGGGAATTCCTCCAACTTGAAATCCTCATTTATGCAGGTCTGTTTCCTAAAGCAAGGCATGGCAGATGCATCGTGCCAGGCTTTTAGGCAGAGATGTTTGTCGGAATACAGCTCCATGGGGAGATAAAATAGAAACAGAAAGCTAAGAGGAAAACTGCTGTACACACCTACTAAACGGAACTTCACGGGACCTGGGAGATAGCTCTGGGGTCTCAGTGCCTAAAGGATCTGGGTTTAATCTCCAGTACCGCATGCCATACTGGCCACCAAAGCCAGGAATGGCAGCGCACACCTGTAATTCCAGGGTTGGGGAGGCTGACACAGGGTGATCACTACAAGCCTGAGCTGCATGGTGAGACCCTGTAGGAAATAAATAAGTAGAAGATTTTTTTTTTAAAGAACTCAATAGTTTATTTTCATTTACATTTATTTTAAGTGGTTAGTTAGGCTATTAAGTTGTGATAGTACTTAGAGTACACTAGCTACTTTTAAAAAGGAACATCGCATTTATTTTTAGTAGACTATTTGCAAAGTGAATTTACACCTTCTGCCACTATTTGAA
Source organism: Myocastor coypus (assembly GCA_004027025.1). Taxonomy (NCBI): domain Eukaryota; kingdom Metazoa; phylum Chordata; class Mammalia; order Rodentia; family Myocastoridae; genus Myocastor; species Myocastor coypus. The sequence continues at coordinate 24,957 of PVJA010024150.1, forward strand.
CTTAAAATACAATATGCCAGATGGACTCACAAAAGTTCAAAATTCTCCGTGGCATTACTTGAACAAGAAAGTTTTAAGACCTTAAGGTGATACCATCAGAACATCAATAATGTTGGCAGGAGAAGTACAGATATTCTAGAGCTCTGTAAAACCTGAGGAAATCACGAGTACACATTGTGGAGGCTCATTGCTAAGGCAGAGAAAACCAACCGCAGCATTTCTGTCTCATCCAAGACATCTGAGCTTTGTCTGATTTGCTGCTGCATCTCAGGACCTACTGGGTCGCTCCCAGTGCACACCAGGCAAGACAGGAACAGGGGAATGGAGGTGCAGTAGCCGCAGAAGTGTGTAGGACGTGTACGGCAAGTCACAGTGCGATGGTCTTATCTGCCAAGGACACACAGACATGTGTGCAGAGGGTCCTTGGCCCTTAAGATAACTCACCGGACTGACACGTGAGGCTACATCATGGTTTTGCAAGAGCTGTTCTTAGTGACTGGGGAGGAAGTTACTTGCCCTGGTGTGCTCTCATATGCCTAAGTAAAATAACGGAATGAATAAATAAATAAATAATTGACACAGGAAAAGTAACACATGGAGTGGGAAATGATAATTAGCACATTGCAACTTACAGTCAGGGAAAATTGACCATAAAGTATCAAAGTCAGTATGGAAATTCTGAGCAGGCCTATTAGAACATGACGTTCTGTTACCCAAGTGGGTGGGAAAAGTTCTAGAACCTAAACGCCTTGTAAGTCCCTAGGGTAAAACAGTTTTAGCTAAAATAGGGGACACGTCAGTGTCCTATCAGCCCCAGACAGCCGCCCTGCATTGGAATGAAAAGGAGGAAATGTTCTCAAGAGCTTGCCAGGACTCAGGAAGGGCGGAGCAGTTGAACCGCTGGGAATCCGCCCACGGGCCCAGTTCTACCTTGTCTGCCACTTTGAGGTGAAATAGGTCTCTGTCTATAAGCTTTGTGAAAGTAGGATCATGCCAGGAAAAATTAGGAGGAGGACCAAGAAACAGAAACACTGAAGGAAAAGAGAAATGCGCGCTGCCTTAGGAGTTTTCTCGCACCTGTTAGGGGCACACAAGCTCCAGGTTCTCTGTTTAATGGGAAGCGTGAGAAGTCCAGACAACACCGGGGCTACCGTGCGGCAGGTGACTGACCACGAGGTCTCGGCTCGCTCTTTAATACTCCACTTTTGTCGCTGCCCTCTAACGACTTGTCTGCTGTTGTATGTGTCACAGATTACCCTGCGCAGGAGTTTCTGAGCGAGATTGTATTTCATTGCGGTTGGGAGTCAAGCTCAGCGTGAGCTCGCGCTAAGCACAGCTTCTCCCAGCAGGCCACGCCTCCAACTCTTGGAAATCCAGCAGGAAGCAGTTCCTAGCCTTTGCAGAGTACAAACTTGGAACTTATCATCCAGGAAACTGTCATACAACACATAGTTAGAGAAAAGACATTTAAAAATCACCCAGCCTGAATCCTTGTCCATGCACACCCCGTCCTCTTCTCCACCCCACCATTTACACCGATTATTCTGAAGCAGATCAAAGATACCAGATATCTGATTTTTTTCTTAATATGTGAGGTGCCTCTTCTGTCACAATACAAAGGTTGTGTTTTCAATAACACATGATAAAATCTACATGAACATACGAATTTCTGTCCCGGGCTATAACTCTGTGTCACTCCCACAACTTACTCCCTGTGTGGCAGGCCCTGGGGTAATGAAACAGTCACTTGGGACATTAGAAATGCCATTTACTGGCACATTTATAAACACTGACAATATATCCCAGGAATACTTTTGTTATTATAAGTTCATGAGCAGAGTAGGCCGGAGAGTATAGTATGGGAATTCTCAAAAGGAATATTTTCCTCTTTATCATCAAACTGTGAGTTTCCCGCTAGAGAGGAGTAACGGAGCACGTGGCCACCTCCTTCCAAAGCTGTGCCCTGACTGCTGCTTCTGAGGGCTCTGCGGCGTCGCCATTGCCGCTGAAGGAAGTGGAATGCTTTGTGGGCTGGGCATCTGCACATGCGACAGCTCGAGAGCTGCCGGCAGCCCGAGAAGCTAAGGGGCACGGACGGACTCACAGCTGTGGACCCGGTCATCCCACACCGAGGAGCCGCTCCAGCAAGCCCCGCCCTCCAGTCCTGTACCTCTCCGATCAAGCCCAGACCTCTCTCAATTATGAAATTCACTTTTGTAGGGTGAAAACATACTCTCTTTGCTCTTCATGACACCACGAATTCTTTAATTTTCTTGGCAAGGAGAACTAAAAAATCCTATCCTGGTTTCTGCCCAGTGCCCCGTGCAGCATGCTGATTAATGCTAATGGAATTCACACATTTAAACAAGAGTGCACTCAATCTCGGGATTATAAATATGGTTCAGAAAGTTTGTGATTGGAACTTATTGGTATGCATTTAATTCAGTTCACTTATAAACCCTTCAATTATAAAGTATAAAGGAACAGAATTATCTCCATCGAGTCATATTTGACACTGCTTATAGCTATATAAAAAGAAAAATATAGAGGTTTTAAATGTTCACTCACTGTATTATAGAAAAAGCTGTGCCTCTAAATGATTACAGACTTGTCTTCTAGTTTTATGAAATATCCCTTTCGGTAATTATAAATTGATTAAAAAATGTTATCATTTGAAGATTACAATTTTGACTTTATTTTTCTAACATGTCGATTATAGAGGTGAGCAGACAAAATTACACAAGATAATGACATTTTCCTTGCATGCTACATGTTTATTCATGCCATAGTTCAAACGTGAAATAAGGCCATGTAGTTTTCCACCAGGGAAATTATTATCTGCTTTATATGTACCGTATTAATTAGATTAGCCCCAAATCCTCACAGTTTGCATAATTGTATTTAATTTGCCAGAAGGGGTCAGACTGCAGGACTGGACCTTGGCTAGGAGGTGAGGCTGGCTAGCGAGCCAAAGCTTAACACAGCCTAAAGAAATTGAAAGGCACTGGACAGCGTAGAATAATCAAGTGTACACTTCTCCCCAGAACATAAATTTCTATATTTGAAAAGTAAAATGTACCTGACTAAATATTTATAATCATGAACTATGGCTAAAGGATAGTTAAAAGTTCATTTATTTCATTTCTTTTGGGTTAATATCACTTCATGAAAAGTATTTTCTGGCTATTTAGCTAATTTGTCATTATAATGTAAAATTTCAGATGCTGAAATTTTGCCCATTACTTCTTTATTTTTAATAGTTCTTTCTTCTAGGGTTAAGACGTTGCTATGGTTTGTGTCTCATTGTCCCCCCAAAGCCTTATGCAGTCATGGGGCAGGCTTCTAGAGTTTGTGATTAACTCAGGATCCACTGAGATTATGGGTGTGGGTGCTGCTGGGATTGTGGGTGTCAGTGCTACACGCAGCTGGGGATGGAGTGCCTGAATGCAACTTAAGGGAGACAGATACGCTCTCTGTTGTCACTGTTGCCGCTCCTCCTCCCATTTTCTGTTGCTCTTATGCTATCTTTTGCTGCCAGGAACTGCAGCCCTCTGCCATGTGCCAGGCTGTCTTGGAGCCAGCTGAGCATTGACTGAAACCTCCAGTAACTGTCAGCTAAATAAGTCTTTCCTTCATTTTGGGTGTCAGGTATTTGTCCCAGCAATGAGAGAAGAGTAACCGAGACAGGTCTTTTGTATTTCATTCCTTTCTCCTGGTTTATTCATATGTTGATTGGTGTATCAAACTGACTCATTCCTCGTGTCCATCCCTCAGAAAATAGGGTATCTTGTTAGCAAACTTGATACAAGTCTTAAAAATCAATCCAAGCAGAATCTTTGCCTCTCAGTTACAACAGCACAGAGAGGATTTTGCCAAACTGTGCCAGAAGGCAAGACTTGCAGAGCAGATATCCCTAGCTGAGATAGGTAAGGCCTGATTTCACTGGATGCTACTTTACACTTAGGCAGAGTGCTTGTACCAACTTTGTAATGTTTGGTGCTCAGGGACTCTGTGCAGAACTCCACAGTCCTCTACCACCTACCTTGGCACCGCACTTCCTGTGGGGACTTAGATCCCTAGCAAAATTCTAGATTAAAGGTGCAGCCTTGTTCCAGGTTAGTTCTTGGCCACGAAGCAATTCCGAAAAAGTCACCAGGCTATAGAGAATATGCAAGCTTTTAAATAAAAGCAATAAAAAAAGAAAAAGAAAACCCTGCACATCCTCATCTGTCCCTTTACTCTTAGTAGCTATGAAAGCTCATCTATGTGTAATAGTGTATTTTTAGGCAGGAAGAGTCTACCCAACCTCCATGAGTTTGTCTTTAAATTGCTGTTTCAGCTTCCACCAACAAGGAACCTGTAGCTCTACCCTGGATGCATGAAGGGACCAAGCAAGGACGGACTGGCTGCTGTTCTTCTGAGGGCTCGTGTGGTCACCTTCACCTGGGATGGTCTCTCCCTGCTGCACGCACAGTGTGGCTTCCCTTGCCTCCCTGTGCAGTGCCTTCGGCCTCCATCGCAGACCCATTGCCTCCTGACATGGACTCACTCGGCCACTGCAGTGAGCTCCATACCTCAGGCTGCACCCCGCAGCATCCAGCCTGCAGACACCCTCTGCCCACTTCCTCAGCCCACTCTGCGGCTAGTAATGAGGCAAACCTGCAATTTCTTAGACATTCCATACCTTGTGCTATGTCTGTTTCTCTAGTGTCCTACAGGATACCCAGTGGGATTCTTACCTAATATATATTTGGATATGCTTGCTGCAGAGGAGTTGGCTTAGCTTGGTTTCATATTATTTCTTGGCAGGAGAAAAATACTGGGAAGTCACCAATATCATGTGGAGAAAGTTCTGGAGTGTAGCTTAGAGATTAAAAGTATAGAATATTAGGTTACATCACAGCAGTCACTTATTAGATATACAGCTAAAGGATAGTTACTTAACCTCATTTCTTCCAAATATAAAACTGATCCAGTGTAACATTTATACATATCAAGCAAGTTATCATGGATAAAGCACTTGGAGCAGCGTACCACTGGCACATGGTAAGGAACCTGTGAATGCTGTTGTAATAACACTCTAATGTTTTGCTCTTGTCTCCATGAAGCATATAGAAGGCAGTTGCGGTGGTCTGAGGTGTCTCATGCAGGGCTCAGGGTCAGCTCAGGTTTCTGGACAAACTCACCTGCAGCGCCGTGTGCTGAGGAGCACCCTCCTGTGAGGCCCCATTACCTGGTCAATGCTATGAGGTGCTTTGGAGGTCAAGTACAGGTAATTTGCCAGCCTGACTTGGGTCCTGGACCTCGCTCCTGGGCGACCACTCCTTCCAGATGGTGCTGGCCCACTTGCACATGCCTGATCTAACCACGCAAGTCTTTAAGCACAGAAAACTGCCTGTTGTGATCAGAGAGGGTGGTAGGTAACAAAGGCCACCACCTAGCTGTGCAGGGCCAGGAGCAGGTCACAAGCCAAGGAGTACGGGTTTCTAAAAGCCAGGAACAGAACACAGATGCTCAGTCTAGAGCTCGCGTGAGTGGTGGTGCTGGAACCTCAGCCTGGTCAGCAGAGAACTGAGTTCTGCAGTGCTCCACTCAGCTGAGCAGCGGCTTCTCCCTTGGAGCCAGTGGGAAGGGCTGAGAGTCTGTGTGATGCTGTGACTGTCGCCTGCGGGATCCGAGCTGGACTTGCAGCCTACAGAACTGAGGATTTTCTTTTCTTAAAAAAGCATTGTTTTTAGTCACTAAATTTGTGATTTTTTTTTTTTTTTTTTTTTTTTTTTACAGCAGAAAGAGAAAATCTTGCATCTCATATTGTTAGGTTTGGGATAAAAATGATTTTCTTTGGACTTATGGAATCCACACAATAAATGCAACTTAACACTAGCTATGTTAAATTAAATGTTAATCTCAGGCCAGCAAGATGGCTCCACAGTCTAAAGCACCTGCCAAGGAAAGGTCAGGCAAGCACTGGGACCAATGTTTGATCCCTGGCACCATATGCTGTGCCACCCCAACCCAGGGCGGGCTGAGCCGGCCATAACACAAATAAATAAATAAGGTTTTTTTTGTTTTTGTTTTTGTTTTTTTGAGACAGGGTCTCACTGTGCAGTTCAGGCTGGCTTTGAGCTCACTTTTGTAGCCCAGGCTGGTCTCGAATTCACAACAATCCTCCTGCCTCAGCCTCCCAAGTGCTGGGATTACAGGCATGAGCCACCATGCCCGGCTAATAAATAAGGTTTAAAAAATATATATATTTAAATAATTAATTAATGTTAATCTTTGTGACTCTAATTCATTTTAATGAGATAACCAGACTGTGGAGAACTTTTAGCTCTTGAAATAAGTTCTTCTTTTCTGGAAGACATTTGTAGACTGTGGTCATGGGTTCCTTCTCAGTTTGGTTAGCTAAATTTAATAAAAATTAGCTAAATATATGTTGAAATATTTGAAAAATAGGATACAACTAAGGACCTTCATTAAGGAGGGGATTTCCATGGTGTCACATAACTTCAGTCCGCCCAGTCTTCACAACACTAACTTGCTGACTTCATTTAAAATGGTGCTATGACCAGGAACATCAGACACACCCAAAGGTCATGAAAATTTACAGAGAAATAAAAACTTTTCAGTACATATAGAGAAATTTTATTTTTATTTATTTTTTTAAAGAATTATTTATTTATTTACTTATTTATTTTTTCTTGTTTCAGAACCTTTGTTTGTTTATTCACTCATTTTTATGGCTGGCTCAGCCCATCCCGAGGGCAGGGCTGGCGCAGTATGTGGTGCCGGGGATCGAACCGCAGTCCCTGAAGTCACCCAAGCTTTCCCAAGCAGGCACTTTATACCACTGAGCCATCCCGCCAGGCCCGAGAAATTTTATTTATTTTTGTTTCAATTTTTTATTGTTAAATTTAACAATGGTTATATTACATATTTGCATCATCAGATCAGTTTAGATTAATACATATAGGTATATAAGATTGATCAAACAATTAAACATTAACCCTTCTAAATCAACATTACTTTTTTTTTTTCTTTTCCCCTTTCTTTTCTTTGAAAGTTGACATATTGCATATTGTCCTCACAATCGTTCTACAGAGTACAGTGTGTGGGCATGACCCCCCTCCCTATTAATGTTGTTTAGAAAAAAAAAAAAAAAAAAAAAAAAAAAAATA
>PVJA010024151.1:0-32129 GCA_004027025.1 Myocastor coypus
GAAGCCCAATTAAGTGATACAACTTATGCTAATAAATGAACTGAACTAGACTCCACTCAGAATTACAGTAAACTAATGCCAGTTATCAGCATGTCCTAGCTTCAACTCATAACAAGGTAGAATCTATACCTCATAAGCCTCTGTTGTGCATTTTATATATTCCTGTTATGATTTCTTTGACTTGATTAAACAAATAGCTGTACCAAACATGAATGACAAAGGATAGAATCAATCTAATAAAAAATGGGCAAAATATCAGTGATTTCTACAAATTATTAAGATAAAAACAGAGTTGCTTAAGGCTAGTAGTGAGCTTTTCAACTGTTTTTCTAGTTAAAGATCATGACTTCAGAATCAATTAGAGGTTATGAGATACAAATAGCTGGATATAGGCATAGTACAAAGAAAATTATTAGACTTTTTAATTTTTTAGATCATAACTTACACCACCAAACTAAAATGCTCCTGGCAATAAATACAACTTATCTCATGGGACTTATGTCTCTAATTTCATAGAGACATACACAAGTTGCATTATAAAACATTGCCCTTAGAGGTAACTAGATAAGGGTTAGGAAAAAAATAAAGAAACAATGTAGGAGATGGAAAACTGCTTTGTCTTTTTACTTTTCTCTTGTTGCTGGGACAAATACCAGATATGCAAGCTCAGGGGAGGAAAGCTTTATTTAGCTCACAGTTACTGGAAGTTTCATAATTTAAAGCAGCCTGAATTACATAGCAAGAACCTGAGACTATACTACCATGTCCAGCATAATTCGCTCCATACCTCTGAGAGACCACCACCTAGGGTGGAGGGGGAGGCATATGCTGTCAGTTTAACCGTTCACTCCTTTCTTGGTCATGCCCCTCAAGCCTAGCCCTGGTTCTGTGGCCCCACCCCTCAAGCCCCACACTTGACAGGCCCATGATTTACATGAGGCTTCTGGGGACACCTAGATACAAACCATAACATTCCATCCCTGGTCCCCCTAAAATCTCATATACATCCCTCTCTACAGAAGACATTTTAGTCCTTCTGTAAGAGTTGCCAAAGTCCCAACAGTTTCAGAATTGCTAAAAAGTCCAAGTCCTAAGTTTCCTCCAAGATCCAAAGCAAACTCTCAACTGTGAGCTCCTATATAAATAAAAAGTTAAATACAGCCCACATTCAAAGGAACAATATAAACATTGCCATTCCAACAGATGTACAGAGAAGGATACAAACCATTGGGTCCAAAACAAGTCCAAAATCTAGCAGGATAAGCATTAAATCCCATAGTTCCATGTGGAACATCCAAAACATTCTGTGGCAAATTGCGAGCTACATGTGACCAATCTGTGGCAAATTGTGAGCTACATGTGTCTCCACTCTTAGGATACTTCTGGTGGTTGTAGCTACCATGGCTTCTCTCCTAGGCTAGCTTTGCTCCCTCTTTGTAGTTTTCCTTATGCGATCCACATTACTGCCTTTTCCAAATTTCTGGGTTTTCAGTGGAGTAGGCTTCTTCTTACTCACAGCTTTACACACTCAGGGGTACACTGCCTGGCCTGCCAGGCCTTCCTCTGAAATCTAGGTGGAAGCCTTCTTAACCTCAGAATTCCTGCATTCTGCATGTGCCTAAAACTAACACCACATGGATAATACCAAGGGCTGCTGCTAGCTAGAACAGAAGCCAGGCTTCCTCTTCTCCTAGATGTAGGGGTCAAGTGCCTAGATTTCTGAACACTCCGACCCTGATTCTGAGAAACAAATTGTCTACACTGGTGCCATTCTGTAATCTGGTGTGGCTGCTGCCTCCACTCTGGAACCTGGTGTGGCCACTGCCTCCATTCTGGAAAATGGGGCTCTTCAGCTTTCTCCTCAAAGCAAAGTCCCTTACCCTTGATATTTTGAGGCTGCAAAGGGCAAGAACCTGCTACCTCCCATGATACCCTCAGGACATCTGTTCTATTCTCCTGTTCCTCCTGGGCAATGGAGATCTCAACTCCATCTTTGCAGCCCACAGCCTTCCTGATGCTTTATTTCTAGTCAAAGTCACAACATTTTAAATCATTCTGCTGTGCTCTTTGCTCTTCATTATCAACATATATTTGACTAAGACACCCCAGTAACAACCATGCTACTGCCCCAATATTTGATTGCTTTGAAATTTCCTTTGAAAGGTTAATTAATTAGTCCTCCATTAATCTCAGTCTCGGGCAAAGTCTCTGGACATGGGCAAAATTCAGATAGACTTTGGGCCAAGCCAAAACACAAATAATCTGGAGTCCAACACCCAATGCAGTCCTTCTTTCCAGCAGAAACCTCCCCAGCCTGGTCTTTACATGCAGGATTCCTATCAGTCTTCTGGTCTGAGCTCTGACCAGAATCTCCCCTACAGAAAAGCATAATCCCTTCCAGCACTTGTCTCACAGACAATATCTTCAAACCTTTCCTATCTCGTCCCATACGCCATTCCTAAAAGCTGGCAATCCACATGATCAGGTTTAGCCACAGCAACAGCCCCACTCCTCTGGTACCAAATTCTGTCCTACTTACTTTTCTCTCATTATTGGGACAAATAACAGAAATGCCAGTTTAGGTGAGGAACGGTTTACTTAGCTCACAATTACTGGAAGTTTCATCATTTAAAGCAGACTGAATTATATAGCAAGAACTTGAGACCCTATGCTGCTGTGTCCAGGATTATTCAGTCCAAACTTCCAAGAGACTACTGCCTGGGGTAGGGGGGAGGTGCATGCTGTCAGTTTAACACTTCACTTCTCTCTTGGCCATGCCCCTCAAACCCCACCCTGGTCTTTTGGCCCTGCCCCTCAAGTCCCACACTTGATAGCCCCAAAATAGCAGAAGTGAGAATTGCAGTATATGATAAATCTGAAGATATTCGTAGTAATAATGATAATAATAGTAGTAATAATAAATTGGAAGCAAGAAAAATAAACTTCAGACATTTAATCCCATAAAAAATACATAAAAAGTTACTAATATCACGGAATTTTGAAGAATTATTGGCTAATGTTATCAGAAGGAGAATATACCATGCTTAAAGGGAAAACAATTTGGAAAGAGGAGTAATCCCTGAGAGGAGGTAGCTTTTAATTTTAAGAAGGTCTAAACCTAAATGGAAGCCCAAATCTGGGTTGCTATTTTACTGTCATACATTCGGATGAGGACAGAGTAAAGCCATCTAATAGTACTACAATGAAGCCATCAAGAGAATGGAGTCAACCATGAGAGGGTGAAAAGAATGTCACGTGGTTTGTCACTGGCCCTAGCTAAGCAAATTTAGTCAGCTTCTTTCATAAGGTGAAAGAGTCACAGGGACACTGTCCCATCGGGATGAACAGAGGCAGAAATATTATCCAGGAAGCTATATACGAAGTGCACAATGGCAGATAACTTCTCAGAGATGATGGCATCTCAACATTCAGAACTTATAAAAGGTCGTAGGAGGTCTTTTCCACCCTGTGAATATATCAGACTCTAGAAAAACTCTTCAGTGAGTTATTTTACGTGAAAAATAGTGGACAGAAGGTGTGATCCAGCAGAAGGCCAAACTTAAAGTGTGAAACAGAACATTAGTTAGGGTTAGATTAACATGGAAAAGACAAGGTCAGAGCATGACTTTGAGGTAGAGTGCTAGTAGGAGGGCCAGTGCTTTCTCCACCTTCTACTGAGACCAGTGAAAATTTGAGAATGTTAGTGACCATACTTGGGCAAAAGAATTACAGGAAAGAAGAAAGTTAGCATGCAAGGAACATCTAGGGCTCAGGCAATAGAAGAAAAATCAACAGAATTTCAGAAAGCAATATTGCTTGGGTGTAGCTTAGTGGCAGAGCATGCCTGCTAGCCTAAGGCATTTAGTTCAATCACAGAACAACCTTTTTTATGAATTAATAAATAGTTCCTTCTATTATGTGGCTAGGGCCACAAGCACCAAACAATTTAGTCAAGCAATATTTTAACTAATAAGGCAGCTCTTTTTCTTATTTCTTGGTTAAAAAGTGTTTTCATCTATTTCACATGTTGCTGCAAAACATTTCTTTGAATATGATAAAGGGTTTTTATCCTAGATGAATAAAATAGGCGTGTATTGTCCAATACTATAACCATTAGGTACTTATAATTATTAAGACCTTGAATAATAGGCAGAATTAATATATTCTGTGAAGTATGCAATATAAACTGAATTTGAGTCAGGTGCAGTGACTCAAACTATAATTCTAGCTACTCATGGGTTGCAATAGGAAGATTTGATATCCCATCACAATAATATTTTAAAAGGTGTAAAGTAAAGTAGTTTGCTCTCCAGTACTGCCATAAAAACAAGAGCAAAATTATTTATGAGACAATAGTGATAACATGAATGAAAATAGCTCTTTGATAATTTTATAATGATCAGCACTTTTAATATGTATATTTGTTACTTTTTACATTAATAGACAAATATTCTTGCCTTTTGTATGTGACTCAATTTTTTTTTTATTTATACCTATCATCCACAAAGTACCTTTTGGAAAATGCTGTCGTGGATTCTATCTTTGTTTTGTGAGAGTGACAAATACTTCATTTAAAAGTGACCTGCTTTAGTTCTATAAATTAGCTTGGGTGCAAAGTGAGGCATTTCTCCTTAATTCATTCCTCACCTTCTAATGATTGCCAAATCAAAACTCCCAAACTAATCTACTCTGTACAGTTCCCTCACTCATTGTGTACTAGCAAAACAAGCAAATTTCTAATGTTGGTCATACATACTTGTTGGCTGACCAGCTAAATGCTTTCATATACTACATATAGCAACAGCATGTGTGTCCTAGATCTTTTATAATTATGAAATTTCTTGGAGGATTCAGATAGAAATCAAGCTATACTGTCCATTAAAACAGAAAATAAAAGATAACTATGGAAATTGAGCAAAACTCCATTTCAAGTTGTTTATCAAGTATAAATTTAGTGGAGCCTTCTCCCTGCCCCACTGCTCACATCCTATTACTTCCTTGGGGCTCCATCTCTGTCACATTGGTATGTATCTGTGAGGAGTTCTAACAGGCGGAGCACTGACCTAGTCCTGACAGTGCTAACCGGGGACATCCGCTGTTGCTCAGAAGCACAGCTCCTCTGGTGGTTCCCAGCTTTCTTTATGTATTGAAAAAGCAGTCTTCTCATTTCTTTCCTTTCTCATTTTGGCCTCAAGAATCTGTTGCTTACTTGCTGACTCATCCATCCTATGCTTGAGGTGTCACATTTGTTCCTACCAAGTGATGGATTCTGATCAGCTTGCCCCATAGCCCTTTCGCTATCCTGTGCTCACCTTATCTCCTTAGGGTCCTTTGCACTCATAAATACAGCAGGATGTAAAGGTTTTTTCGTCCATGTTCCACATCATAGCTTTCTCCTTACCATTATGTCAGAGGGACTTCACACTATTGCTACAAATTGAGATCTTTTATTTTACTTTTCTGGTGGTACTAGGAATTTAACCCAGGACTTTGGATGGGGCTACGTGCATACCCATCTATTTTTAATATTTTGAGACAGGATCTCATATATGCTCGATTGGCTAGAGGTGGGCTCAGATTTACACTCCTCCTGCCTCAGTCTTCCAGAGTGTTAGAATGACAGACTTGCGCCACCACACTTGAACAACCTTAGCCTTTGAACATCTGGGTTCCCTGCCATGGCACAGGGCACCTAGCTGTCTTTCCTCACACCTGTTTATCACTTCCTTCCTCCTTCTGCGGAAATACCAAGGCTTCTCTCACCTCCTCTTAGTCTTACAAAATTCCATCTGCCTTAAGACCATCATGCATATTTTATGTCTAGTGCTACAGCTCAAATTATTTCAGCTGGACCTTAACGATCTCTTTAAGCCACAGCACTTTCTTTTCCAGCTGACATCTCGGCACAGATCTTTATGCCTTCTGTACCAGGGAATGAGATTTCAGAGGAGAAATAAATATGTAATCGGGACACATCATTTTTGATAACAGAGATATTACCCAATTACAAACTCAGGGCTTTTAGAGGTTTCATTCCAAGCCAATATCTGCCCTTTAATTAAATGATCCCATAGCATTTTCCCATTTAAAAGAGTAACATGAAATATTAATTACTCATATTGGAAGTAAACAAGTGAAAGCTAATAAATTTACAAATTCAATTACCACAAAAACTATCAAATGTCTTTTTGTTTAATTGCTATGGATTCCCCTTTAGACATCATAATGGAATTAATAGAACATTCTCATAATCAATAGAAATTGATTAATTGATCAATCAACAGAACATGGTTAGATTTTAACTTCCAGACATAATTATTTATGCTCAAGCTGTACTGGAGCAAGCACCTGGCAACAGATATGAGAGGCACACAACCAGGATGGAAGGAGGATGTTTGGACATTATCCAAAGTTCAGTACAGGGTGATGTGGCTTTTGCATATATATAGAGCACGTCACCCTTGAAGGGTAAGCATTACTCTACTCATTAATATATTATCAAGGTCTCTTTATAAGTGAAACATAGTCATCCTTCATGGATGAACTATCGCATTTATTCCTGAGGATTTATTTAAAATTGATGCTTCAGTATTTTATATTTTTGATACACGCTAGCACTTAAAAACATAGAATGATAGACTGTGGCACAAAACTTTAAATAAATCCTATAAATATGCAAAGATCTCCAAAATAAACACAACTCTTCCTCCTCCCCTCTTACTGCTTTTCCTGTCAGTCTAAACTTCTATTTTTTTTTTTTTTTTTTTTTCCCAGCTCTCTGCTCATCGCCAGGACGTGGTTTATCTTCCATTTGGGACTCATGAGCTCTTAGAAAGCAGGATCCAATTTTGAGGCCAGAAAGTATTCAGTCATCAGTACGAACAGTCTACATTGCAAGTTTATGAAGCAGTGGGGCTGCTTTGCCTAATGAGCAGGCATAGCCACTCCTAAAGCATGAGTCTAAGGTTGGGAGCAGGATTGGAGAATAAGACAACAACCACTGGTCGAGGGGTCCCGGCAGGTCTGACCCATTGACCCAAGGATTGAGGATCATTTCTGGGATGGTGGCACTAAATATATCTAGTTTAGGATAGCACAGGCTTCAAAACATAGCAATGCTGCCTCTGATGGTCAGTGTCCTTTGTCTTAATCATCTGTAATGAATATTCACTTAGCATATAAACTTCTTAGACTTTGCTTGCAGTTTCCTCCTAAGTTCTTAGCTCAGCAAAACCTGCAGTGTCCACGATGTGGCATTAATTATAATAGCTACTCTTGCTGAAGTCACCCTAAATGTCAGTGCTTACTGTGGCCTTTGGACGTATCCATGGTGTACCTTCTCCCTGCCTCCCTGCCGTTCCCTCCATCCTAGCTCAGTAGACCCTTGCTTCTCAACCTTTAGGGATTCCCCACATCCACTTGGCCTCTTCCTGAGCATCTGAGTCATCATTTTCCTCTTCCTTAGGTTTTAGATTGTATGTCACATCTTCTGAGAATTCTTCCCCCCAAATCCACCAAGTTTGTCATTACTTCAGCATTTATCTACATACATTGTGTCTTCTACATTTCCTTCAAAGCAGTTATTTAGGAAAACAATTGTTTACATAATTACTTGTTTAATAGTATACCTTCCATGAGATTATAACTTTGTAAGGACCTGGAAATTTCTTATAATTCAACTTTCAGTACTTAGAACTATTATTTAGTACAGAGGTACCAAAACAATAACTAATAGGAAAATATTCTATGTTTTATTGTATGATGATTAATAAAATACTACATATTTCAGGTTTACAAACTGATCCTTTAGGGCTGAGGAGATAGCTCAGTGGTCTAAGTGCCTGCCTAGCAAGTGCAAGGACCAAAGTTCAATCCCCTGTATCAATCCCCAGAACCTTGGTTACATAGTGCCAACCACTGAAACCAGGTATGTTGTCATGTACCTATAATCCCACAAGAGGATCACTATGAGTCTGAGCTGTGTAAAAGACCTTATACCAAATAAATAAATAAAGGTTAAAATAAATTTTCAAACGTTGATCCTTTAATGTTTGTACACATTGTGAAATAATTACTAAGCTCAAGCTAATTAACATGGAGATCATGCCCTTACCACTTTTTTGTGTTTGTGTTTAGATACTTAAATGCTAATCTTTAATAAATTAAATTTCAAATGTATAACATAGAACTACTAACTGTAGTCACATTCATATACTTTAGATCCCCAAACATATGCACATTGTGTAACTCAACTTCATACTTTTAAAATAATGTCTGCCTATTTCAGCCTTCTCAGAGGCTCTGCAGATGACCTACTTCTGTGAGCTTGACTTTCTCACATTTGATACATACAAAAGGTGACTCGGATGCATGATGAATGAATTCTTTAAAAATGTATTGCAGTAAAAGCCATGTTTCTAAGATTGGTCAGCTAACTGTATTCAAAGTGAGGGGGAGTGATATATTTTAAGGGGGGATTAAAGGCAACAGCTGTAATAAGTTTTCATAAGTTAAACATGCACCTTGTTTTTGTCAACCCAGTGTCGATTAACATTGTATGCAATTTCTGACAACTAAAAGCCTTATGGGATCTCCGTGCCCATATGCTTCACCAGATGTGGCACCGTGTGACTTCTTTCTCTTTCCCTGAGCCAAAATGACCATGAGTTCATTCTACAGACCAGGCAGTGCAAAAGAAGACACACAAAGGCAGACCTCCAGATTGCTGCAGAGTGGCAAGGTTGAGGATAGAGGCATGCTTACAGCAAGGCAGGAGTATTTAGAGATTAATGGCAATAGATGTTTAATATAAAAAATATTTTTAAAAATACTTCAATAATGCATCATGTTTTAGTAACATCTCATAAGTGAGCACACAGTGTTTTCTCTTCTGTCTCTGGTTTATTTCATCCAGAATAATAACTCAAATGGCAAGATTCCCTTCTTTTTTTAAGGCCGAGTAAAATTCCATAGTGCGTATGTGAGTATATTTAGTCAGATACCTGTCATTAAATACTTGCGACATCCCTTTGAAGAAGATCACACGGAGATGCACACAACAGCCTTCACTTCTCACGCACATCAAAAAGACTGTCAGTTTCAAGCCATAGAAAAATCTCAATTCAAAACAGTGTAAAATTTCTTTCTCAAGCAGTTTGTAGGGACAGCAAGTGCTCCGCATCTAGAAGCAACATTAAGGACATTTATGTTTTAGGACATCACCTCACACTGTCATGCTCTGCCTACAACTTTTGGCTCAGACTGTCTCACTTCAGTGGGGCATAGCAATGACATCACTCTGTGCCTTATGTCAAGACAGTGTAGTTTAAGGAGCTGTGGTCTCAATAGAAATGCAAAGATTAAAAGAAGATTGGGGGCCCCTTTATCAAGAAATGGTAAGCCACTAATAGGTAGTCAAAGTGTAGACAAATTAATTATCTGTTGCATCTAAGAGTCCCTGTAACTCTTAGTTTGGGCTACTATAGCAAAAACACTAGAGAATGTATATAATTATGAGATCTGCTTCTCCAGTTATGGAGACTGAGATATCTAAAATTAAAATTTTAGCTAGTACTGAACTTGGGACAAAAATCTGTCTGTTTTGTACATGACTGCCTTGTGGTTGCATTTTTACATGGATAAGAAAGAATGTCAGCGTCTTCAGACCCATTTATAGATACTAACCTCATCATAGGGAGTCTAGTCCCATCACCTCAGCTAAACTTGGTTCTCATCCAAACTTCCTACCTTCCTACACTCATCAGCTTGGACATTAGGGCTTTAATGTTTGCATTTTTGTAAGGGATCTAAACATTCATTCATAACACACATCCTTCCTATCACTAACACGTTCCTATAAGATTAAGTCTTTATTGTCAACTTCTATGTTAACCGAGACATTTTGGAACCCAAAAGTAATGTCCCACCATTTAAGGGTGAGATATCTCTGAGTGCCGAGGGGAATAGAAGCAGAGTACAGGGTTTTCTAAGCATTATGAGATTCAAACCTGGAAAGGTAATTGCCTTTTCCAGAGCAAGCAAAGCTGGACATGGGCTGCTGATGAGAAAAGACTTGCAGAAACTCTCAGTCATGGGGGTGCTGGAGGAGCAGGTAAAGCAAGAGGAAGAAGTAGGAGAGGGGAAGCTGCATGCAAGGCTTGTGATTGCCAGCAGTATGCCTAGGCCCTCTGCGGATGCTCACTGGTTATCAAGGACTTCTCAGATATATGTTCTCCACTCTTCCTACTGTGTTGGAAAGTGCCTTCTGGTCAGCTGAAGAAAGTAGCATTTGGATATATTGATTCCCTGGAAGAACTAAAATTATTGGCTCTTCCAGAGTTGCTTATATTCCTATTAAAACTAGCCAAAGCCAAGAGGTTCAGTGGAAGCACAGTATTTCATAGTCAAAGTGATAGTTATGCTGGACTTCAAACAACTGTGAAGATGTTGTAGGTCAAAAGGACAGCCCCTCTGGCTGAGCAAGAGAAACCATATTTCTTTTAGAATGGCAAGATATTAACATCTGAAGTGTCTACTCTTTCTACACTTGTAACTGTGCTGGAAAATAGAAAAACATGAGGTATCTGTTGGGAATTTGCATAACTACATGAGCTCTGGAAAACACACAAAACCAGTGAGCTATGCATTTCCAGACTTCAGAAAGACAAGTTATCTTTAAAAGCACAGTGTAGCAACCTAAAAACACTAGAGAACAGTATTAAATGGCTCAGTACTGATCATTACTAGTCTATAATTCTGATATAAGCTGTTGTTCCCAAACATGGCTTCATGCATGGCTGAGAAGAAAAATACGAATGGGATTATAACAGAGACCTCTCATATTCTGGCCCCTTCTGCTTCTCACTAATGTTCATTATCTGATGGCAGCTGTAGTGAACTCAGAGCTAGGTTCATTTATGAAACGGTAAATAAATGTACATCTTCCTTCTCATCTCATCACAATATTTTACAACTCCAAATGCAGTACTAAGGTGTACTTTTATGATGCAAAAGAAAAGGAAATATTCCTTGAACTTAAAGGCGGTAACTTGTAAATTGTGTGAGCCTGTTCCCTAAGCCTTAGAAAGAAAAAAGTGCTCAGAATGGTAAAGAGGAGAAATGCTGCCCCCAGCACACTTTGTTGCAAGTTATTGCTCTGTTTAATAAGCCCACCACGTGCAAATGTACAAAACATATAAATATAGCGAAGTCATAATCACAAGGCTCAATGTCAAGCACCATTTAAATCTGATTAAATCAATTTGATGATAGTAATCCTTTTTTATTAGGAACCCTGTCTGAAGGAGAAAGAAAAACTTAGAAGGAAACTATTTTTATTCTTTATGTGAAATAGAATATCATTATTATACTAATTGAATCAGTAGAATTAAGAGACCTAGTACAATCTAACATTTTCTCTGTCTTCCCCTATAGAATCAGGGTAGTAGATTTTTTCTGTGGGCAAAGTAAACCTCCTGTTGTAAAAGGGGTCGAGTTGAAAAAAGCAACTCTTCACTCTTCAATGAAGTAAGAGTGCTTGCCAAGGACATGCTCTGTACTACAATGTCGTCATGTTACAGGCCAAGATGCTACCCAGAAGTTTCCACTGTCATCCTATGACTTTGGAACAGCAAGAGTCTGCACCATGCTTTGTGTTCATGTGTACTGTCCTCAACCTCAAGAAAACCATGCCCGCTGCCTACCTAAGAGTAAGGTGATGAGGACATTCAGAGACCACCAGCCCTGAGGCAGCCTCATCCATGGCGTAGGGGTGAATGGGATAGAAGTACTGAGAAGGAGTCAGGAAAAACATGACAATGTGTTTAATTACATTTTTCCCACCATGCATTTTTTAGTAAATGTAGAAGAATAAGACATAGTCACACTGCAAATAATATGGAATATATTAGGTTTTCTTTTTTGTATTATTTTCAATTTCAAAATACAACTCATTAGGCTCTGAAATAAAAGGAAAAATGAAAGCAAGGTAAAGAAGGTATGGAAAACATTTAGACATGTTAAAAGTTGATCAGGCTCTTCAATAATCAAAGATATTTTGATTTAACAAAGAGAATGAAGTACAAATAGAAAACTAAAATGCAGGAGATTTGATATTTTTTCTCAATCATATGGTGACAGATAACCTAAGCAAGTTCTGGCCCAACGTGCATATTCTCAAGTCAGTATTTATATAGTCATTTATTAAATTCTATTCACTAAAAGGTACTTATAAAAACTATCTGCAGACTTTAAACTACTTACAGTACATTTGCAACAAAAAATCATTTTTATCTGAATTTCAGAACACAAAGAGTTTTTGCCTGCAAAGAAAATTAATTTCAATACCTAGATGTTTTGGGTCTTAGTTTGAATTATTATCATCACAAATTGTCCTTTCTTTACAAAACAAATTCTATTGTATTGCCTATTTTTATTATAAGAGCAAAAATAAGCCATGACAGTGCCACAGGTTGGGTTTCCTGATGTTGATCCTGTCTCGGGAGTGCAGTCCCATAGAACTGCCAGGTAAAGATGAATTTTAAAATTCTCACTCAGTAACCTTCACTCCTCTGGATTTACAATTCTGTGAATTTTACTACATCAATATAGTCATGTACCGCTATTGTACTAAAGACATACAGCATTCCCATTATTCTCAAAATTTCGCACATGCATGCTATACCTTTATGTTCAAACGCTTCCCTCCCGCAGCCATTGGCTACCACTTCCCATACATGATGTGCAAACTTTGACAATGCCCACTTCATTCAACCCCATAGCTTTGAGAAGACCCATGTGAATGCATATATCACTGGCCTGTTCTTTCTTATTGTAGAGAAAGTTTACACTATTCTGCGAGCCTCACATTGTTTATCCATCTACTCCCTTGCCAGACATTTGGGTTTCTTCCAGTTTGGTGTAACTATGAAGACTAGTCAAAGCTTTTTTGTATTCTCTCTACACAAACAAATTCTCATTATTCTAGATGAGACTATAAATAGTGTACAATATAAAATATGGGAATATAGGAAAAGATTATAGTATCATAAAATATATGCTTAATTTTATAAGCAATGGTTAAATCATTTTCCAGAACAACTATAAAATTTTATATTCTTACCTTCAAACAAATGCTTGAAAATTCCAGTTGTTTCTCATCCTTGTCAGCTCTTGGTAAAGTCATTTGATTAAGATCTGTTCATATAGATCTATAGTGATATTAAATTATGCTGTATTTGAAAAGCATTTCTTTAATGACTAGCACCACAGAAAGTGCTTTCTTGTGCTTGTTTGCCATCTGAATGCTGTCACTGGTGAAGTGTATTCACGTGCTTTGCTAAAATTTGTGTTAGATTATTTGGAAGTTTATTGTCAACTATTTGGATTTCTCTATATTCTTGAATACAAATTGTTGATCACATATGCGATTGGAAACATTTTCTCCAAGTATGTATCTTATCTTTTCATTCTTTTAACTAAGTCTTTTGCAGAGTAAAGATTTTAATTTCAGGGTAGTCTATTTAATGAGTTTTCAATGAATCACACTGTTGGTGTTATTGCCAAGAACTTTTTGCTTAGCTCAAAGCCACTGAACTGTTTCTCTTACATTTGTTCTAAGAGCTTTATCTTTTGTAATTTTACATTTCAGTCTGAGATACAATTTTAATAAAGTTTTGTATAACATATAAAGTTAGTATTCACTCTTCAACATACAGATGTTAATAATTTCAATAGTCATTGAAAAGATCTCTTTTTTTACTCTGTATTTCCTTTTTTATGTGTTAAGTACAGGGTCTACAGCAGTGGTTCTCAACCTTTTTAATGCCGTGACCCCACAATACAGTTCCTGATTTTGCGGTGACTCCAAACCAAAAAGTAATTTTGGTGGCTATTTCAAAACTGTAATTGCAAATAAACAACATTTTCCGATGACTTTAGGCCACCCCGCCAGGATCACGACCCACAGGTTGAGAAATGCTGGTCTACAGAGTCTCACTACACAGCTTTGACTCGTAGTGATCCTCCTGTTTTCAGTCTCACAAGTGCTGGGCTTCCGGGTATGTGCCACCACACCTAGTATCAGTCACCATCTCAGCAAGCCCTTGGGGCAGGGCCAGCATTGCACACCCAAGATTGAACCCCCATCCCTACAAAGGCCTAAAGAGGTGCTTTAATACCCTAAGGTGCCAGGCCTGCCCCTTGATTTACTTTTGTGTCTTTATTAAAAACAATAGCATATTTATACAATTTTTGGATTTTTTTTACAATAACAGATTCAATTACTTATTATTATAGTATTCATTAATAGTTGGTATTTATGTATTGATCCTGTGTCGTAAAACATGGCTCTAATAACGCCAGAAACAATCGTTGAGTCAGTGATAAGAGCTAAGGCAGTCTTTGCAACTGCCACTAGCATGTTCTGTGTACATGTCTCACTCACACTGACTGCAGTGCGTATGCTTTGCTCTCCCTTCCTGTTTGGCAGACCTTCTTGTCATCTCTTGTCTTCCTCTTTTGTAGAAAGTTTCCCAATAAGTACTGCCCACTTTCCAGGAAAATGAAATACCAAAATAAAATGTCAAATATATACTGAGTATTTAGAACAAATATCAACATTTTCTACATCAATGCACACCTGCTTACAAGATCTAAAAACTAACAGTAGAAATAAATGTCCATGTGAACTACAATGAAAATACAAATAAAACTCTACCACAAAAGTAAGCTTTACTTCAACTATTCCACCTATGGCAAATAACCAAATATCACACCCTATTTTCACACGTGAGAATAGCATGCCCCATATGCAAGCATTGCTCACACTGATAGCACATAGATTTTGTCTTCCTATTTTTTTGGCTGGACATCACTGACAACTTACTGTCCTCTTCTCTTATAAATTTCTTGTGATCTGTCTTCTGTCTGTCCACAGCTCTGCTCCTGAAATCTTTTGTGGATTTCTTTAGGCAAGTCCCTATTCTTCTTCCTCTATTATAATTTATCACTAATCAAGTCCAGGCCCAGTCCTCTAAGAATATTTCCTCATAATATTCTGTGCTTATTTTCTTTATAAACTATGAAACCATTTAGGGGTAACTTTTCAACCAGTTGTGAAATGTGGTATTTGGGTAACTTTTTGACATAGGTGCAGCAATTCTGTCCACATTATAAGGTTTATTACTGCATGAAGAAAGAATCTGGTGGCTGAGTTCCAGGATAAGTTTCTCAATTCTAGGAATAATACATCTTCCTAGAATTTAGAATAATACAGGGCATATGTTTTTCTTCATTTTTGGAAGGTTTATTTCACACAGATTACTGAAACTTTCAACAACCATGAAATAAAGCAAGTTGCTTGTCTATTGTCACTTACTGGGACAGTGTATAAATTGACAATTGAAAACAAAGCTTTCACCAATGAGTGAATATCAGCCACAAGGAATTTTTTTTCTTTTTTCTTTCTTGGCAAGACTTTTTGTCCTTAAAACATACACACTTTTGAAGGAAACCAAATTTGAAGTGCCATTGTTCTGAAAAATATCAAGATCATATCTGCTGCTTTTCTATAAATTCTTTAGATTCTGACAATTAGAGTGATACTGCCCTACTATTTATCTAGTTTAGATGGTGAGAATATTGTTACGTATATTTTTGAGTATTGCTACTGATGAATATAGAACATTTTCTTATATTTCATTATTAGTGTACTTCAAAACATCTTGCACCATATCATCCCTTGAAAATACTTCCCAATATCAAATTACAGCATTGCCATACCATCCAGGAGACTTCACCTAGAGCTGGGGAGATAGCTCAGTAGAATAAGCACTCGCCTGGCAAGCGCAAGGACCTGAGTTCAATCCCCTGTTCCAAGAAAGAAAGAAAGAAAGACAGAGAGAGAGAGAGAGAGAGAGAGAGAGAGAGAGAGACAGGGAGGGAGGGAGGGAGGAAGAGGGGGAGAGAGAGAGAGAGAGAGAGAAAGAAAGAAAGCAAGCAAGCAAGCAAGCAAGCAAGCAAGAAAGAAACAAAGAAACAAAGAATAAGTTTCACCCAAACAAGAAACTGATAACATTTTCTGACCTGATTGTAATACTGGGTTGTTCAGTTTTAGATGATCACTTTGTAGCATTTTGACTAGTCAGATACCTATTTAAAATACTGTTTTCGCCGGGCGTGGTGGCGCACGCCTGTAATCCCAGCACTTGGGAGGTTGAGGCAGGAGGATCGGTGTGAGTTCGAGACCAGCCTGGGCTACAAAAGTGAGCTCAAGGCCAGCCTCAACTGCATAGTGAGACCCTGTCTCAAAAAAATAAAATAAAATAAAATAAAATACTGTTTTCTTTCTCCCCTGAATCAAGGTCTTGATTCTGTCTTTCTCTATCTGTCCTATCTTTCTAGCTTCCTTGGTTACACAATCCAAGCCATCACTGGTAGCTGCATCATCTGATGCTTCACTTTCCATCTCTTTTCAAAGAAACAAAAGCAGGCTTTCCAGCAATATTGCTGAGCTGGGCTAATTTCACTTCAAGATAACACCTGCTCACACACCTTGTCATTCAGCACACCGAGTGAGCAAGCATGGATTGCTCCTTGCATTCCCAGCACAGCTGCTAAGATGCACATCTGGCCATGGTCATGCAAAAGTACTTATTTTCCTTAGGTAAGTATTGCCTGGCTGTATTTTCTCCACCGTGGTACCCTTGGGTGAAGTGTTCCTATTCCATATATATACCACTCTCTATGAACAGGGAAATACCACCTCTTCAATTTAAATCTTATATTGATATGTTTTTCATACTTTATTACACTGGCTAGAACTTCAGTATGAGAAAAATGGGGTGAACAGGCATTCTTAATGTTCAGTTAAGAGGAAAGATTTTATGGATTAAAGAAAATCATGAAAAACATGAATAAATATAAGGTATAAACAAGGCCAGAGATATTCACAATGTACACAGATCATGGAGAAATAATATAAAACATGAAACAAATCTATGTGGTTGAAATAGGAAAAGACAATAGATGAATTTTAAGACTCAACATACATCTGAAAAGATGCTCTATGTCATAAATCTAAAAGTTTAGCCAAGCCCTTCATTCTGTTTAAACTTTGATACTATTGAAAGAATCTTCTTTATATATAAATTATTATAAAAGAAAGCTTAAAGTTCAGGCACTGTTTTTAGGTTTTATACTTTTGGAAGACAATGTGACTGAGATTTATAATTTCAAATGTAAAGTTTTCAATAAGCATCATTTATCCAACATCATTAATTCTAACACCTGTTATACATTATGAATTTTCATGAGTTTTAAGCATGTTTTATGAGCCAAACAAAGCCAAACATGCTATCAATAAGGAGTGAAACAATTGAAGGTCAATATTCTGTTTCTTTATATTAGCTGAAAGGCAAACCCACACACTACTTACTAACAGTACTTGTAAACACTTAAGTTTTCCATTTCATGTGTTTTGTCTCAAAACTGATTATTTATCAGTCATGTTCTTTGTTTAGGCGTGACTGATAAATATTTTGCAACCTTGGCTTTTTTTATCAACAAACAAAAACAATTTACAAAGTGGGTATTTTACCAATAAAATATATGTGAGTCTAATTCACTTGCTTCAGACTTTTTCAATGCAGATTACAGGGGTACTACAGTTCAGGAACACTTTTGTTTGCAAACAATTTGGCACACAAACAGAAGCTTTTGGCCAAATTTGGCTTCTGTTTGGAAATTGTATCAGGTGATAAATATAACCACACCCATATTTCCCACACAAATATGAATGTGGCTGTACATCCTAGAATTGTAGAACAATTTAAGTGTGTCAACCAAAAAACCACTGTAATCTAAACTGGCATTTTTCATACTTTACATAATGGTGGAATGAACACAAGCTTACTTTATTTTGTTTCATATTCAGTATTGCTATCAAAGTCATATGGACTGCAACCATAAGGTAGTTTTTAGCTGAAGAGTAATGGAAAAATCTTAATTTGATGCTTTGAAGTAATAGCAGCTCTGTGAAGGAAATTATTACTTTTACATGCTTCTGTATAAATCCAATTCTTTCTATGTAAATAAGTCCTTTACTTTCTGTTCATTGTTCCGCATTTGTTATCTCAGAAAATTCTAGGTTAAATAGAGAAATAAGAGCAAGCAATTCATGAAGAGCAAAGTAGAAGGGGTAGGGAGATAATTCAGCAGCACAAGTGCCTGCCTGGCAAAGCCAAGGTTCTGAGTTCAATTTATGGCATCAAAGAAAAAGAGTAAACTACAACCTGTACTCTTAACTGTGATCCATAAGAATTATATGGTTAAACGAAAAATAAAAGTCCTATGCTGAATGAACTTGTATGGTTAGGCCAGGTATGGTGTCCTCCTATAATCCTAGCATTTGGAAGACTGAGGAAGGAGGCTCACAGTGAGTTCAACACCAATCTGAAACTTATCACAAGACCCTATTTCTAAATAAGCATAAAAGCTCATCAAAAACAAATATTCACACATGCACATTCGCACACAGACAGAGTTGGGAAGACTAACATATTGCTGGGGAAAAAACACAACTGAATTCTGCCTTATTTACTCTATCAATTAATTATATCTGTCTCTGCTTTAAAAGTAAACTCTTTTCATGGAGAATTTAATGGATATTAGGAATTTTGTTCTTCATTTTTCTCGTGCCTTTTAAAAATATAACTCATTCCTCCAAATCATTATGAAGCAGTTACTACATTACCCATGAAATAGTTGAGTCTTAAAGAATTGTTTATAAGGGTAAGTGATAGAGCCAGTGCAGAGCCAAGGGCACTCTGGTCCAAAGACCAATACTTTCTTCAATACACCCTTCAGTTTCTGTTGCTATAACAACTAGTGTTTGTTCTCACCATCCACCCAAGATGCACTGACTGCCAGCTTTTCCTGTTGTACTGAGGATGATCACCATTATGCTAAAGCAAAGTTCAAGTCTTTCATTTCCATTTTCTCTTTCACGTCCAAGTTGTCATTAGCAACAACAGGTTGTTGTGCTGTAAAATAAATGAGATGGAACAAATCCTCAACTACCTCCCTCCCCGTCTGCTTCTTGAATAATAGCCCAACTCAAGCTTTAGGAAATAACTTCTTCACAGCTTCAGACAGAACTTGGTAATTGTCCTTTGCTTTCCCATGGCACTTTCCCAAGGAATTTCTGACTATTTCACTAATATTCACAAATGAAATCATCCTCTGCCTAGTGGAACTATGCATTATCATTTTATAGGACTATAGCGTTAGAAGAATTTAAGCCATTTTCTCAAGCAAGAAACAAACATTAAAATGCAGTGTACACCACAGCACTTATTGCTTCACTTGACCAGTGTGAACCTTCTGAGAAGGAGTTTGGTAGAAGTCAATCACGCATCAGTGCAGGAAATCTTGCGTGGCTTTTCTCAGCACTAAGCCCAAACACTACCTCAAAAATTCAGTCATGGCATGTGCTTTGGTCAATGCATCTTGTAACTTAAAAGCTAAAACTGGCTCCTGGTAGACTGGGCAGAAAAACAAGGAAGCTTCCTGGCAGGTAGGTTATTATGCTCACAGATGTACTGCTGTCAGCCCAGGGTCTGTTGTTGAACCCAGGGCCCATGACCGTTTAGCTTGCCAGCTGGAGTTATCCATTTTTACATGATCCTTCAGGCAAGTTTGGTGTCCAGTTGGCTTAGACTCAATGGCAGCAGAAATGTTTTCAAGATTGTTAACCTGTGTTGACTCCTCTGTGGCAGCTGTGTTGAGCCATTCTGTTTGAAGTTAAGCAGTCCCTCTGCGTGTGCACTCAGGTGGCAAAATTCGGTTTTCAACTTTTGATACTTACCAGAATAATATAATACATTTAATTGGCACTCAATATGTGAGTGGATCAAGGCATCACAAATCTTCAAAGAAAGCTATAAAAACATCTGTAGTACAGAGACCACTATACCACACTGCCATGACAAGAGGCAAATTTACAGGCCCAGGAAGTTCAAGACATTATTCAATGCAGATTACCTAAACAATTACTTATGAAATCCTTCTGCACTGGCTAATGTTCAAAATACTTGGGAATGAGACCAGTGAGATGGCTCAGCAGACTGAGTACCTGTTTAGGCAAACTCAGGGACTGGGGTTTGATCCCTGGCAGAATATGCCACGCCGACCTTATCTCTAGGCATGCTGAGCTGGCCACAGAAACTGGACATGGGGGTACAGGCCTATAGCTATATAGTGAGACATTGCTCAAAGTACTTGGGAAATTTCAGTGAAGTAAATAGCCAATGAAGAGAATATTAGCATAGGGCACATATTTTACCAAGGATAGTGTCTTAGTTGCTTTTCTCATTGCTAAGACAAAGTATCTGACCCCCAAATTTAAAGGAAGAAAGGTTTATTTAGCTCAAAGTTTGCAGAGGTTTCTGCTCATAATTAGCTGGCTCCAAGGCAGGGTGGCATGGCAGAGGGACAATCACTTATAGGGGTGGAAGACAGCAAAAGCAACAGGAAAGAACTCGAAGTGCTTGCAGATAGAATTGCTAGTAAATCGGCTTGAGGTACAAGTGTAGAATTCAGTGGGGAGGACTGGACTAGACACCCAAGTGTTGGAATTCATAGAATTTAGATGAAACTTAAAGCCACATAAGTGAATAAAATCATAGAAAGAAAATGCTGGTAGAAGAAAATCCTTGCTTGTTTTTTAAGGAAGAGAGAAACAACGGAACTGTGTATGCTGCAGAATATGCTCCAAGTGCACATGACAAAAATGCTGGAATGAGGATGATTAGGGAGGGAGCAGAGCCCTAGACAAAAATCAGTTAGATCAGCTGTGTTGATGGAGATGCTAACATTCAAAAAGAACTGGTAATAAAGGATAAAACATTGTATTGTGGGGAGTCTGTGCAAGCTTTCTTTTGAATGTTGTCATTTTCTTTCGAAAGTTAGAATCAAAATAATAAGTGAAAATGGAGAAAAAATTGGCTTGTGGTTATTGTTGTTGCTGTTGTTGTTTTAGCCAGATTTATTTAATGACGTAGGAATAGCCATGGGCTAGTCAAAGAATCATCGCTGACCACAGTTTGAATTTTAGTCAAGTTTGAAAACGTAAGAGACGAAAGGAGCATATACAAGGACATTATTACAATAGTCAACTATGTAATTTAAGCAGGATAAGAAGAGAAAAAGAATATGAGAATACAGTTAAATGAGTAGGTGCATGGATTAGAACTCCTCTGTGTTGTTGGAAGACAGAAAGAATGGCCAGATTAGAGATTGTGAGACCCTGAGACTTCAACCCTAGGGAATGTTAACTGTCCAGTGGCCATGGCGTCTATATTTTTAATCCTATCACAGTGCTCTGTTAGGATCAAACTTCCCAACATCTGTCCCAGTCAGAGACTGAGTGCAGGAGCTCCAGGAATCTTCTGACTAGCAACTGGGGCTACAGGATTCTCAATGAGTCATCCCAAGGCTGTCTTAGAATTGCTTTGCAACCTAAGAATTCTTCTGTCTGAAGTTCTTGCCTTCACTTGCACCATCATGGGAGCTGTACTACAACTGGAACTTTCTCCCAACATATTCCACTTGCCATTCCATTTTCTTCATCGGCATTTCAGTTAGCCTCATGCAATTTTCAACAGTCCAGAATTAATTCAAGGAATGAGAATGAATAAATTTTTAGAGGGAACAAGATGCATTGAATTGCTTTCATGGAGAAAGGAACTGCAGATATTAGTGATTAGAATGTTTGGGATAGCTCTACGGAGAGAGATGCTAAGGTAGAGTGAACGACAGCGTCATTGGAGGAACAGAATCCAAGGGACTGAAGGTCATATTGTTAGAAGAATCAATTTTACGTGTTTTGAAATTGCAAATGATTAATACAATGACCAAAGAGCTGAAATAATTAAACAAAAATGAGAGAAGAAGAATATAAAACAGTAGATGAAACCACAATGAGGAGTGCAGGCTGATGTAATCTGGTGACATGATATGTGAGACTAAAATGCCTGAGAGGAAGGAATTAACACAGGCTGATGTGACAATGAGAGCAAAGTTATTGCCTACTCACTCAGGCTCAGTTATAGCAGGCTAAGGTGAAAAAGAGGAAGAGGAAGTTGGAAGGAAAAAGCTACACCTTGAAAGGTTTCAGTGGAAGTCTTCTCACTGGACGCTTGCCAGGGCCATTAGTATAGAGGGACTTAATGAGGGACAGTTTTATTTCACTGAATGTCCCATGTCAGGCAGGTATTCAGCAGTGTCTGTAGACTTAGAGGGTGAGCCACTGATATCTAATACCTAAACTCCAGGGGAACTGTGGAATATCTCACAGTGTACAGGGAAACCTCATAACATGAAAGGTTTCAAGGTTTAGAGAGAAAACTAGGGTGAAAGGA
Source organism: Myocastor coypus (assembly GCA_004027025.1). Taxonomy (NCBI): domain Eukaryota; kingdom Metazoa; phylum Chordata; class Mammalia; order Rodentia; family Myocastoridae; genus Myocastor; species Myocastor coypus. Next base: position 22,419 of record PVJA010024151.1, read on the forward strand.
ATTCTAAAGCGGTTTACGAACAGAGGATTTTTGCCAGTTATGAGTGTGAAGTCTTGAAAGTACAATGGGAGTGTTTCAATAGTTGGAAAAATATAGAATAAGCAAACAGAAATCCGCAATGTAAAAAACCCATTCAGGCACAGAGGACCAGGGTTTGGTGCCCAGCTCCACATGCCTGATCAGACCTGCCCTTAAGGCAGCCTGAGCCAGACAAAGCAACAAAGCAGAGCAGAGCAGTACAGCGCAGCGCAACGCAGCTCAGAGCAGAGCAGAGCAAAGCAGAGCAGAGCAGAGCAGAGCAGAGCAGAGCAGAGCAGAGCAGAGCGGAGCAGAGCAGAGCAGAGCAGCGCAAAGCAAAGCAAAACAAAACAATACTGCTTAACTTTTAGGCAGGCCAAGGAGCTCAGTAGATTAAAGCACCTGCAAGCTGGCTCATGGGATCCTGGGGCATGCTTAGAAGGTAACTGAGACTCTTAGGAAGCTGTAAACAGGTGAATCACTATGAGTCTAATCTAATAATGAGACCTGGAACACCCTGTAGATCCTTCCCTAAAGTAGAAAGGAAGAAAGAAAGAAAGAAAGAAAGAAAGAAAGAAAGAAAGAAAGAAGAAAGAGAGAAAAAGAAATCAGCAATTTGCAGATCCTTTTGAAAAACGAAGCTTAGAGATGAAAGATGACCCAAGCTCTGGAGTTCACCATGAAAAATATGGCATATATTAACATCTTTTAAATTACTACTGTAAAAAACACATTGCCATTAATTTCCCTTAAAATATTCCTTTCTCTTTGAACACCATTATCCACTGGAAGTCCTCTTCTGTGAGTGACTTTAGATGTGCTCCTGTGTGTGCCTTGACACTTTGAATTGACACAAAGTGTTTCCCATCTACAATCATTTTGACTTTCCCCCAAAGCCAGAGGTAGTGTGATGCCAGATCTAGTAACAGGTGGATCAAGGTGCTCTGTAATATTTTCATAAGCCCATCTTTCTGTAGAGTTGCATTCAGTGACATCATTCATCTTATTTTTGATCATACCTCATAGGATGCTCATGAAAGAAAATTTTCAGGACTATTTTAGATTGTGTAAGAACTGTTAAATATGTTCAAAGCAAGAGGCAGTGATTTGAAGGGGAGTGGCAATAACGTGTTTTACAGTAAATTTTTACTTAGATATTCACCTTGCTGCAAGGGTGGAAAGGGCACTCTCTCTGTCTCTGTCTGTCTGTCTGTCTGTCTGTCTGTCTGTCTCTCTCTCTCTCTAAGGCAGCAGTACAAGTGTTTAGGAGAGGTGTGGAAATGGTCTCAGCTTCAGTATGCTAGCTGAATCCGGGCTTCTACCTGCAAGTTAGCCACACTGAACACATTCATCGTTGCTAATGTTGAGCCCTCATCTATTCTCTTCCTTCTGAGTCTTTCAGAGCGTTATATTTCCTCAGAAGTTCTACCAGAAGTCATTAGCAAACCTTATGAAAATTATCATCTTTTGTTTTCTGAGTCATATTTTCCATTTCCAAACATTTCTACCAATATTTACATTGCTAACCATTTTTTTTCCCTAGAACTCGGATATGTTACCAGATTGATTTGTTTTAAAGGTATCACTGCCATTGGGATTTTAGACATAGAGACATTTTTAAATCACACTACTCAGGTGGCCAATTCTGTTTCTGAAAGAGTCCTTATAGAAGGTAGAAATCTTCATTAATATAGTTACTTCATCATTCCTGTAAGACTCCACAACAATATATTCTAGAGGATGCTATTCAGAAACACAATGAGTGGAGTAGCAACTCCCAAATACCTCTCTTTTGTTCCTGCTTAGCTAGGTATGCAGATTAAACACTGTCACTGCTGCAGCTTCATTTGAGTGTCCAATTTGCAATTTTGGCCTTAATGTAATTAATATTTTTATTTATCTCCCAATGTACTGTGCTACCAATTTCCCACCACTTTTCTGTCCTTCTCTTCTGTGCTTCAAAACACCAAGTACATCCATGGCACTATACTCTTCTTTATTTTTTATGTAGCATTCTTCCTAACTCCGCTAATTCTTGGTTTATTCATTTCATGGCCCCAAATGAACTCATAATGCCATAGAAATAGGGACTATGGGTTATCAATCTTCATATGTACAGACTTGTAACAATACCTGCCTTAAATTCTTGCAAATCCTGGAACAAATGGATGGATGAATGAATAGGTAAATAGCTCCTATATCAGGACGATAGTACTATACTAGTAATGTTCTTTTCTGAAGTGTTCTGAACTATTTTTTTCACACAAATATTTGTAGATATATAGGTATGGTATAATTCAATACATTTATACAATGTCTAATAAGCAAATAGAGAAATTAGAATTTCCCTTTTCCAGAACATAATTAATTTTTTTAAAATAATAAATGCTTGCAGTGATTTTTAAATAGATAATAAGATGTTTTAGACCATAATTTCTCTATGATGCTACAGAACACTAGAATTATTTCCTCTTGCCTAACTGACTTGATACCCAGTATCTTTGACTTCCATGCAACCAATTCTTACTTATGACCACCATGCCTATTTATACCAGTGCTCCTTATAATTTCACTGTTCTGTTTTGTTCTCCTATGAGATAGGAAAGTCCAGGTAATAAAAGGTGTGTCAAAGGTATGTGTGGGCAGGAAGGCCTAGACTGAACCCTTGAAAAATATGAAAACAGCTTATAAACTTCAGAGTATGCAGGCTTCATATGTTATTCTCAGCAACCCTTTGCTTTTCACTTGGTGGTGAGCTGTGACCTATGTATTTGACATCTGGAGGCAAAAGAAAGTTAATAATATTTACTTCTACAAGCTATAGTTAAACTATATTTTGTATTAAAATATTACAATTAAAGATCCATTTCCTCAATCCCTTCAACTAGTTTCCCATGCTTCATACTTATTGCATTGCTCTTGCCTCTTTCCTAAGTAATCTAGAAGCCTTTTTATGCTTTCATAGGACCAAAACTATGGTGAAAGCACCTACTGAGTGGCACTGAACAGGAAGGCAGCCTCACTAAACCACGATCTTCTTTTTATTTATTTATTTTTTTTTTTTTTTGAGACAGGGTCTGGCTATGCAGCTCAGTTTTGTAGCCCAGGCTGGTCTCGAACTCGCACTGATCCTCCTGCCTCAGCCTCCCAAGTGCTGGAATTACAGGCATGCGCCACCACGCCCAGCTGATCTTCTTTTACTTTATTCACAAGGTCTTGCAGCTATTTCCCAAAGTCAATATGACCATGAAAGAAGACATCAAGATAGCCACGACAGTGCAACTAGAGACACTCATGAAAGGGGACTCCCAGAATTAATTCAGAAGTGGCAACGGTGATAAGCTAAATGTGTTTGAAATGAAATAGGATATTTTAAGAAATGTTAATAACTATATATATATATATATATATATATATATATATATATACCTTTTTTACAAAAATTAAATCTTCACTGCATTTTTAAAATTATACCTCATATGTTGTTAGTGGTTAAAGTGTTAATGCCACCTTCAAGGTAGGAGTGTTGTCTACACTGTGCTACAAACTCTTGAGTACTTTAGGAGTAACTTTTGTGTACTTTATGCCTCTAATTCTTTTAGTTAAGCATTACATAGCACAGCTTCCACTTAGTCACAACTCATTATACAGGCAGTTCCAAGTTTAGGATGAATCAACTTTACAATGGTGCAAAACTATACAGATTCCATAGAATTTGTATTTCAATTTCTAAAGTTTGATCTTTGCAGAACACCTATAATCCTAGCACTTGGGAGGCTGAGGCAGAAGGATTAGTGTGAGTTCAAGACCAACTTGGGCTACATAGCGAGACCCTGTCTCAAAAAAAAAAAAAAAAAAAAAGTTTGATCTTTTCTTGGGAGATATTTGGTGCTATAGCAAGCAGCCACAACTCCTAGGCAATAGTGGTCAGAAGTCGCAAGATAAACAATCAACACTCTACACTGCAATGTTTTGCTAAACTATTGTTAGGTAACTAAGGTATATTAAATGTGTCATTGGCTAGGGATATTTTCAATCTACAATAGGTCTAATGAGACAGAATCAACCATAAATTGAGGTAGATGTGGTGATATATGATTGTAATCCCAGCGCTTGGGACACTGAGGCAGGAGGGTCACTTGAACCTGAGGCCAGCCTGAGCTAACTAGCAAGTTCAAAGCCAAGCTGAACTATGTAGAGAAAAGAGAAACAGAAAAAAAAAAAAAAAAAAAGTGAAGTGAAGTGAAGAAAGTAACAGTAAAACTTTTTAAGTTCTATATCTTATTTTTCTTTCTTCTCATTGTTTTCTCAGGCCTAAGAAAAATGGTCAAAACATACATTTTAAAGAGAATAAATAGTACAACTTTCAAATTCCACTACTTAAATGGATGCGTGGTTATGATTGTGTTGGACAAAACTTAATTTTGAAGATGAAATTCATTCTCAGAGATGAGAATAAATTATAATTTGGTATTTTATTTACCTGATTTTATTTTATTTATTTATTTATTTATTTATTTACTTATTTATTTGCCTGAATCTTTCAGGTCCTTACACTAGGAAGACAATATGATGTTTATACACATACGTCTTATGAATATGCTCTCTAGTTCCATTCATTTATCCATAAAAACCTGGATTTCAACTTCTGTGGCTGAGGACTATTCCATTATATAAAAATACTGTTGTAGGCTGCCAAATTAGGTAGAAATATTATAGGGAGTCAGATAAGGCCGGGCCCTCTAAGGCAATATGGAAAGTAACTTGACTATACAGCTTTGCAAGAGACAGGCACCCCACCTATGCGCCAGACCTTAAATCAAAGGAGTCAAGAAATGCAGCTGCCCACTGACTTAAAGTTAAGTATCAGGGATTGACATTCTAAATGAGTGTCATCACCCTAAAAGAGCTTAAAGGAGTGAAAAACTCAACCCCAGCAGAAAGAACCCTTATGCCATATTCATGCCCGCTTGCTTCCTGACTTGCTTCCCAACTTGCTTCTAATTTAATCAATTTTACCTGAACAATGACGCTTGTAATTTTGTCCCCCCTCATGACCACCTAAGCCAGTTCCCCCAGTTTCACCTTAAGTCACCTTATCACATGGCTTTGCTCTATAAGACTCCTAAAAAAGACCATTTCCTGAACAACTCACTAGGGTCCCCCTTCTGTTCCCCTCTTGGACAGAAGTTTTCTTTCCCAATAAGTATTGTATTCTAAATCTCGTCTTGTTCCTAAAATTCATTCTTCAGTTTTAGAGAACACGAACTCGTCCAAGTGTCTTTTCAGTCGGGAGATCAGTTTATTTTTTTCCTGCATCAATACCACATCTTTTTTTAAAAATCTATTCAACTACTCAATGAGATGGAACAAGTGGGATGAGAAAAAAGAAAAAGAAAGAAAAAAGGAAAATACATTTGTATATACACAGGATAGCTAAGGTAATTATACTGTTGATTTCCATGGGTCTAGTGAAAAAAGCAGTTAGTGCTTAAATATTTTTTTCCTCTTTTTATTTTTTAACCAACTTTGCATATTTATATCAATAATTTGAAAAACTAATTTTAAGACAGTGTACAACACAATAAGTATTGTTGAATTCCTTTATCTTGTTTAGTCAATTTTTGTATCATTTCTAATGATTTTTAATTGATTTTAATTCTCTTTTTAAAAGCCATAGAAAAGAAATAGGGATAAATTTAAAGTTTAATTCTTACAATCTAGATCAAAACCAAGTATCCAAATATGTCACCAAGTTTTCATAAGAAATGAAGAGCTCTTCCCATAGTTATGTTAGAAATGGAGGAGAACAAACACAGACCAGGTGGATTAATTTAGTACAGAAAAGGTGAGAGGAGGTAAGACCCGATGTGTGGGCAACAGAGCATGAAGAAGCCAAAGACATGTTTCTTAAGTTCAAAGACTATAAAATCTATTTATAGATACAAGGTTTTTATGCATGAAACAATTAGTGAACAATTACCAAGCAATATATACTCACTGAGAAATTGCATGGTACAGAATATTAAATGTTTTAGGATGTTAGAGAAGAGGGACATATGAACTGAATAAATTAGGGAACACAACTTAGACTATTTGTTAAATTTTGCTATCCTATGCAATTTCCAGTTCCAACCCCATAACTTCAGGATAAAGAGTTCAAGAGTCATCCTAATCCATTCAAAAGAAGCCTGACTTCCAGTGTTACATGATTTATATCAATTATGAATTATTCTGATTGATCAATATGAAACTGATAGGTTTCAAAATCTCATAATCTGTGACCCTTTCTACCACAGTGCATTTAGAGAAGAAAAAAAGAGAGAAGACAAAATATATATCTAGGAAGGTCCTGTAACAACCCATTGCCTTAAGCAGAAGGAAAACTTCTCGGGCCAGACCAAACAGGGAAGCTGTTAGTTGAACTCTAATGGGCTAATGATTCACTCTAGAATCAAAGACACCTTATGAGAAACAGGCATTCGATTTGCAGAAATAATTAGCAGTGAACAATGTGACTTCACCCTTCTTTTTCTTAAGTTAAAGCCAAAAGAACTTCATACATTTCTCTGATATGATGAAGATATAACAATATTTTATATTCTATATTAATTTTAATGAGAAAGAAATAGCAATGAGGCAGTTTCACATCAGGTTAGTGCGACAGTTATAATAATAAATACATTGCATATTGTTGTCTTCATGGTAGTTGTTTAGAGTACAAGATACATACACAATAACTTGTCTAAACATTGTTAGTACAAATCTGTCTCCTCACTGAATTAGGGAAAGTAGTCCAATAGTCCATAATATATAGTCCAATAGCCCATAATAGTAATGGGTTATCAGCAGAATTGGCAATGTTGGAAGTTGTTGACTTGAGCCTTTTACAGCTCAGCATATTAATATGGCTTTACTTTTAATACCTTGTGGTTAGCCTTCTGCTAGATGATTAAGACCAAGATAAAGCAAGACCTATATAATAAAAAAATGTAACTTTTGCATCTGACAAGGTCAGTCAAATCCCCTCAAGATTTACCCTGAAACCATGTACAGTGATTTGTAGATCGTTTGTCAGTGTCAGCCATCTGGATGAGTCATGGCCATTGCTTGACCAATTTGCTTTCTGTGAAAGCCTGAGAGAATGTTTTCTCTTTAGGTGACTCTCCTTAGACGCATTATATATTATCAAACCCTTTCCTCTATAGCTGTAAAATTTGCTTGAACAGAAAATTGGGGACATCCCTGAGTTATAGGATGCCTCTATAAGATCAAACTGTGCAGTGTAAACCATGTTTCCTAGTCCTTAGTATTGGGAATATAGGGCATTTTTTTAATCCTTTTCCAATTTTGACCTAAATAAAAAATGAGACCCAGGTGATAAGCAGAGGGATTCAATGTCATCATTATTTTTGATAAAGCAAATTTAACAAAGTAACTAACTGCATGTGTGGCCAACCTTGACTTACTGTTGGAAAAACTCCTTCATTGTCACAGAAAGATCCAAATCAGGTGTCTGGCGGAAAGCTGCAAGTAATCCTTCCACATTTTTCCCCCTTATAGATATCATTTGTATTTTAAAGAGAAAAGAGTTAAACAAGGAAATAGATTCAAAATGGGTAAGACAATTAGAATAGTTGATACATTGCATATTATTGTCTTTATCATAATTAATCAAAGTACAAAATATCAGTGTTATATCTTATCTAAGCAATATTATCACAAAACATTTTTCTCAAGGAGCTAAGAGGTGCTAGCTGTACAACTATCCTATCATTTTCCCATTCTTTATTTATCCTTTCTCCCATCACACACAGTCATTTCTTTTGAACATATTTTCCAAATTCACAATACCTATTGTACACTTTGGATCCTGTTTTGTTCAGCTTCTCACACTAATGAGACAATACAATGATTATACGTATGGGTCTAATTTATTTCTTTTGTGATTCCATACCTGAGAATGAATGGTCTCTAGTTGCAGCCATTTATATATCAAAGTTTCCAATTTAACCATCTTTATGGCTAAGCAATATTCCATTATATAAAAAATACCTTTTTATATATTCCTCAATTGATCAGCACCTAGGTAGTTTCCAAGATTTTGCTGTTACAAATTGTACTGCTATAAACATGGGTGCTCTTATATTGCTATGGTATGATGTATTTAGTTCTTCTGAGAAGGTATCCAGAAGGAAAATAGCTACTTTGAATAGAACTTCTAATTCCACTTTGTTAAGGAATCTCCACAGTGGTTGCACCACAATACATTTCCACTAATAGTAGAGAAGGACTCCTTTTTCCCCACAAACTCTCTAACATTCATTATCTTTTTATTTATTTATTTATTTTTTTAGATTGTGGTCACTCTTTCTTGGGTAAGATAAAAGCTTAGTGTTGTTTTAATTTGCATCTGTGGAAAGAGAAGTGCTGTTAAAAATTTTTTTAATGTATTTATGTGTCATTTGTATTTCATCTGAGAAGTGTGTATTCATCTCACAGCCCATATCTGGACTGGGTCTTTGTAGCATTGTACATGTTCTAAAAATATCACCTGAGTGAAGTCATGACTGAAAACATGTTGTGTATTGAGTTTTCTGAAGAGAAAAGACCATCATTCTTTCTAGAGTAAGTCAGTGAGTTAGTGTAGGACTCAAAGGAAACACGCAGTTCTGCAAGAGTTGTCACTGGACAAAGAAAAACAGTGAACTTTTGCATATCAGTGAATTTTTTTTCAGAACTATCAATTGCCTATTGGCCCTTCTGCACTGACCTGAATGGCTAGCCATTTATATTCATTTTTATTTTGAAACAGTGAGAGTAAATTGGTAAATTGCCCACTTTCCCAGAGTGCTAGGATTATAGGCCTAGTATCAGCATACCTGGCTCCGTGGCCCTTTTTTAACTGAGTAAAAATTTTGGTCTTGTTTCCATCTGGTGGTACCAGCAGTGTTTGTGATGGCCAGGCTAATTATGAGGTTTTCTTTGACATTATAACTTTGAAGACTTGAGACTTTGTCTCCTCCCTGCTTTCTTCTTACTTCATATCTTTCAGGCCATTATTTCTCATTTCTGTTCATGTACCACTAACAGCTGTTGTTCACATAACCATAGCTTTGGCGTAACTCTATCCATAGTCCCCCACAACATGTAAGCTGAAAGGAAATTATGATGAATTTTAATGTAGAATAAATGTTATTGTTTTACTTGATGAGCCATACCACTGCACAAAATTCGTCATCTTTGAGGAAAAAGTGATCTTTCTTCATCTCCCTCTGCTTAAGTATTCAAATGTTTAATGTTCTACATGGGGCAAGACATTTCCCCATGACTTCGCACGGCAATCACTTTGCACTTTGAAGCATGAAATTCAATTACCCAAATCATTTTCTTGGCTTGCATAGCTGCAACTATTATTAATGATTGTAAAATTACCTATTTCTTTGGTATAAATTCAGTCACAATTTTGCAGTTCCAATCATGCATCAACCAAGTGCATATATATCCATTTATATAAATATGCATGTATGCATTTACATACATGTGTGCATATATATTTATATTTTCAATTTATTTCACTCTATAGAATGTGTCCTCAGAAAATTTCCTACTTAAGAAAAATTGCAAAAGCAGTAGTGTGGCACCCGCCGCGGGTAAGCCCCTGCGCCCCTCTGCCCCGCCTCTGCGTTCCCG
>PVJA010024152.1:0-24480 GCA_004027025.1 Myocastor coypus
TCCTTCCTTCCTTCCTTCCTTCCTTCCTTCCTTCTTTCCATCCTTCTTTCCTTCTTGTAAATTAGTTGTCAACATCCAAGTTGAAATAGTCCAACATCTACTAGAAAAAATAGAAGCAATAGCAACAGTAACAGCCTTTAATTCCCTAGTAGCACACAGGACTGAAAAGCCAGAGGTTGGCACAACTGCCCTCCAAGGGCCAGGCACCCATGGATTCCTGGCTGAGAGCTGTCCTCAGTGCCCCTGTCACCCTCATTCATTTTGATTACTTCACAGACATTTAGGTTGGCACCCCTACTTTAAACCAGAGCCTCTCCCTAATGCCATTTTCAGCATCGTCTTCCTCAAGCCCAACACATGCAGATGCTCGGATCACATGCAGCGCCTTAAATGTGCTCTGAGGTTTCCACTAGTGTGGAAAAGACTTGGTTTCGTTTCAGCACTAATAATCCATCCTGCACGCTAGGCAGTGAATAATGGTCAGACACATGAATGATGAAGACAGTAAGACAAGTTTCCTTTCTTCCTTTCCTTTGATGAGATCACAATGTTTTGCACTCTCCCGGTGCTTTCTACTTTTCAAAGTGCTTTAATATGCATTATAGCTCATTAGTTCCTTTTAAGAATCATGTGGAGAAAATGCGGGACAATTATTTTCCTGGCTTTAAAGTTAAGAGAGTTGCCCAGGGATATAATCAATGTCGCCTGAATTTAAAAGAGCCATTCTAAGTGCCAGGCACTCTTCTAGGTCCTAGCTGCCCTTACCTTTGACGGACACTGGTCATCTGGGGAGGACAGCAGGAAGTGAGTCGCTGGAGAATTCAGGGCAAGACACTTTGGTGATGGCCAGGACCCTGCAACACCGACAGCGAGGAGGGGGTGCGCAGGATGGCAGGCACGGCCCGGGCCCGAAGCCAAGGCTGTTCCGGGGACCATGGGCTCAAGGTTGCGCCAAGGTCGTGGGCTATGCCCGCTTGGATCCCTGCCCTCCGCCCTTACTTAGGCCCATTCGCTTCTCAGGGCCAGCGCAGTGCTGCGATCCGACAGACCTGGACTCTAGGTCCGCGCACCAGGAGGGACCTGACAGGCTGCACTCCCGATAAGGCCCTGAGCAGGCAGAGCTATATAAATAGACGATGGCGTACGTAAGGCTGGCAGGAGGCCCAGGGTCTGGGCTCTGCCGTGGGGAGGGCGGGGACGGAGAGTGCTGGCTGGGCTCTTGGGTGACAGGTGCTCGCCTCGCCGCTGGAGAAGGTCGAGGAGGCAAGAGGAGCGTGCGTCGCCTGCTGCTTTGCGCTTGCGCTAGTCTTCCCGCGCAGATTCCAGATGGCAACTACCACAGCCTACTGGCTCCTCCTCACCTTTGCGAGTCTTCCCTTCAGCCAAAGGGCTGAAGGTTAGTGTCACTGGCCAAGTAGGACAAAGACATTTTTAAAAAGAATATGGGAATTGGACTTTTCAAGGTGATGGATCTTTCTTTTAATCCATTAGGACACGCCCTCCCCTTTTGTGTGATCCAGGCAAAATGCAGGAACTCAGTTAAATGTAACGTTTAGATAAACAGTCAGTGTTTTTTAGTATAATATGTTCCAGATATGGCGTAATCGATTTTAAAAATCAGGGTTCTCGTGTGTGTGTGTGTGTGTGTGTGTGTTCCTTGTGTATAGTGCTGCACTAATATCACACTGAAAATAAAATTTGAACTGGGATCTCATCTTTTTGAAAAGTTTCTGCACTTCAAAGCAAATATGCAATAGAGTAAAAAGAAAACCCACAAAGACTGGGGGAAAAAAATTACAGCCGACTCTCCCTCTGACAAAGGCCTTCTATCTAGAACATATAACAAATTAAAAAAAGAAAAAATCAGACCGCCCAAATTCAAAGACCCAATCCAAAAATGGACATCTGAGATAAATGTATACTTTTCAGAGGAAGAATTATAAATGGCAAATACATGAAAAAATCTTCAACATCATTGGTCATTCAAGAAATGCAAGTTAAAACAACACTGAGATTCCATCTCACCCCAGAAAGAATGGCTAACATCAAGAAGTCAGCCATTAAGAAATGCTGGAAAGGCTGTGGAGAAAAAGAAACCCTTCTGCACTGTTGGTGGGGGAGTAGACTGGTACAACCACTTTGGAAATGAATGTGGAAGTTCCTTCAAAAGCTAGGATTGGAGATCCCATTCAAGCCAGCTATTCCTCTCTTGGGTGTTTTTCCAGAAGAACTGGAAACCTCATACCACAGCAGTATATGTACACCCATATTGACAGCAGTGCAATTTGTCATAGTTAAATCCTGGAAACAACCCAGACACTCATCAACTGAAGAATGGATAAAGAGGATGTGGCTTCTTTACACAGTAGAGTACTAGTCAGCTATAAGACAGGATAAATTTGAGTGTTTGTCAGTAAATGGATCTAACTAGAGAATATATTCTTAAATGCAATAAATCATACCCACACATGCAAACATTGTATTATCTCCTTAGTGTGAGAACCTAGAGGAAAAAAATGGAATCTGAACAGCACAATAGATACTAGGAAAAGGAAATAAATTTATTCAAAAAGAAAGAGTTACTAAGGAGAGAGAGTGGGGGAAAGAGATTTATCTATGTATGAAAGCAGGATTGTTTGGACAACTGTACTGTGCATTTCTACTGGTCTATGGGAAGCAGTTGATTTGATTTGTTTTGTCTCCTTTTTTCAATTGTACTTTTTCTCTTCTTAATTTCATATATATATATATATATATATATATATATATATATATTTTTTTTTTTTTTTTTTGCTTTCTTCTTCCAATTTTACATGCACATATCCGGTAATATGGATAACTGATTGGAAGACAACACTATGTCTTACAACAAATACTGTGAAATTCATGTTATTTTAAGTGAAATTCTGTATCACTTGTAATTTTTTGTTTTAATTATAATTTGTGCTCTCTTTAAAAATAAAAAAGTTTTTTAAAAATAAAACAAAGACTTTAGCTCTGGGGCATGCATGAGAGGGGTCCAGTGGGGAAGGCTCACCTGCGAGATCCTGAGGTGAGGCTCAAGTGCCCGCCCCCTGCCCCAGCCCCCACTGCCCACCCAGTCAGCAGCCCAGCTATGATCAAGGTGATCCTCATTTTCAACAACCACAGGAAGCTGTGGCTCTCCAAGTTCTACTAGCCCTACAGTGAAGATACACAATAGAAAATCATCAGGGAGACTTTTCATTTGGTATCTAAGAGAGATGAAAACATTTGTAATTTCCTAGAAGGAGGATTTTGGTAATCAGCTTTAAGATGTGTAACTTACTGTGACCTATGGGGTTAAATCTAATTAATTGGCTAATCTGATAATAAACTGATGTATAGACATTATGTGACACTATATTTTGTCTTCTGTGTGTATTCTTCAAAAAGTGAACTTGGCATTTTAGATCTAATTCAAGTATTTGTGGAAACATTAGAAAAATGTTTTGAAAATGTGAACTGGATTGAATTTTCCATGTAGACAAGGTTCACAGTATTCTTGCAGAGATGGTGATGGGAGGAATGGTACTGGAGACCAAGATGAATGAAATTGTTACACAAATTGATGCACAAAATAAACGGGAAAAACCTGAGGCTGGCTTAGCAGGAGCTCCAGCCTGTGCAGTATCAGCTGTAAAGCACATGAACCTTCCTGAGATCCCGAGAAATATTAACATTGGTGACATCAGTATAAAAGTGCCAAACTTGCCCTCTTTTAAATAAAATATTAAAAAGGCTACTCTCAGGTAAAATCCAGGGGGATAAGTCATCTAAGTTTACCATACAGTTGTTTACCAAAAATAGAGGAGGAGAGTCTTAACTTTTTGCTCTTGGATTTAAGTCAAGGTACTGCATAGAAGTTGTGTAAAATCAGTATGAAAGTTCAATATTGCTTTTCTTGCTCAGTGATTTTAAAGAAATTGTAGAGTTCTAGTGTGATTTTTTTGGTTGTTGTTTTCTAAACTGCATTCCTATACCCACCTAAGGTATGCCTCTATATATTGGCTATCACAGTATTTCAGAAGTGAGGTATTTCTTTAATTATGTACAACCCAAAATGTTGGCGTTTTGTTTGAATCACAAGTGCAACATTCCTGGGGCCCAGCAGGATGGCTCAGTGGTCTGGAGCGCCTGCGTGGGAAAGCTTGGGCGGCTTCAGGGACTGCGGTTCGATCCCCAGCACCACATGCTGCGCCAGCCCTTCCATCGGGGCGGGCTGAGCCAGCCATAAAAATGAGTGAATAAACAAAATAAAGGTTCTGAAACAAGAAAAAAAAAAAGTATATATATAAAAAAAAAAAAAACAAAAAACAAGTGCAACATTCCTTAATTATTTTGCTACTTGTCACAATTGTTAAAGAACCAAGTATATATTGTATGAAAATATGATGACTTCTTCCTCTTAGTTTAAATAAACTCCAAGGTAGGTGGGGGGAAACACAAAGATTTGTTAAAAAGTAAACTCCCTTAAAACATTTTGGAAAGTTTTCATGTCAGTGGAGAATCTTTGTTTTTACATGGTATGTATGTGTAGTTATTTGAGAACATTCTTCTTTTCTTAAAAAATATTCCTTGCTGGGTGTGGTGGCTCACGCCTGTAATCCCAGCACTCTGGGAGGCTGAGGCAGGAGGATTGGTGCGAGTTCGAGACCAGCCTGGGCTACAAAAGTGAGCTCAAGGCCAGCCTCAACTGCATAGCGAGACCCTGTCTCAAAAAGACAAAAAAAAAAAAAAAAAAAAAAAAATTCCTTGACCTATTAGCCCCATTTAAATCCTTCTACATTTATTTGTATTCTCACTTTTGGTTTTATTGACAGAGTATCATGCAAGGCTAATAAGTCTTTCTCAGATTGCTGTAGTTTCCTCTTCAAGTTACTATTTGACTATTTCATTTCACCTTTTTCATTTGTTACAAGAAGTGAGATTTCTTGTGAAGAGGCATGGCTTGAGATCCAGAGACCAAGTTAGATACTTGGTTCTATCATTAAGTGATACTAGATGATTCTCAAAATATTCATTTACCTAATCATTAGTACATATTTATCAAGTATACTGATTTAGAAAAAAAAAAAGGACTGGAAGGCTTGGACTTGAGTCATGACTTTTAAGAACAGGTTGGGAGGCCCATTGAATTTAGTCTTAGTGCTTCTGTTCTTCTGAGTGTGTGTGTGTGTGTGTGTGTGTGTGTGTGTGTGTGTGTGTGCGTGTGTGTATGTGTACATATGTGGATGTTAGCTTTAGAGATTGAAGCTTTGAGTTCAGCATCTGTGGGCCCCTGTGAGGGGGTGGGTTTTCCAGTAGCTGCAAGGTCAACTACTTTTTTGGTCCTGGGTGGCAGTTCTTAGCTGAAGGGCTCCGTGCTGTTGTTGTTGGCAACTGCTCATGTTCTTATCCTACAGAGCTTCATACTGCAGCTGTGTGCACATACCTGCTGCTTTCCTATTGTATCAGCCAGCTTCCCATCACTGTAACAAGACTATCTACTTATAAAGAGTAGAGATTTGATCCGATTCACAGTTTTGAAAAACTGGGTTCATGTATGAGCCCTGGAAGAACATGGCAGGGTATACTACTTACTGCATGGCAAGGAATTGAGGAGGGAAAGGAGAGATCAAGGTCCCAATATGCCCTTTGAGGACATGTCTCCAATAACCCAAAGACCTCTACTAGGTCCCACCTCTTCAAATTCTTACCATCTCTCAGTATTGCCAAACTGGGGAACAAGCCTGCAGTAGTAGGACCTCTCCAAACATTCCAGATTCAAACTATAGCACCCACTACACTTGCAGCCTTCCAGGTGGTCAGGGAATGGTCACTAATTTCAGAAGAATGTGAGGCAAAACAGGTATAGGCAAAGTAAAGTGGATCTGGAGCTGAGACATCCAGTGTTCTTTTCTGGCTCTGGTTTCTCCTTGCAGCCTCATGGCCTCCTGTAAGTCACTGGGCTTCTCAACTACATAAGTAAATGATAATGGGCCTGTCTCGCATCTTGGTTTCTGCATGGCCCTGCTATTGAAGTTAAGAGAGCTAATGAGTAAGAAAGTGCTTTATTAACTAGAAAGTTATGCCAAATCATTTTCTCCCCCAATAGTATGTTTTTAATTTGTTTTTGTTCTTTTTATTTGTTTGTTTTTGTTTTTGGTGGGACCAGGGATTGAACTCAGGCCCTTGCACTTGCCAGGCAAGCACTTATTCTACTAAGCTAGCTCCCCAGCCCCCAAAGCATGCATTTTTTTTTAAAACACTTTCTTTTTATTTATTTATTTATTTATTTATTTTCTTGTTTCAGAACCTTTTTTGTTTATTCACTCATTTTTATGGCCGGCTCAGCCCACCCCAAGGGCAGGTCTGGCATAGCATGTGGTGCCGGGGATCGAACCGCGGTCCCTGAAGCTGCCCAAGCTTTCCCAAGCAGGCGCTTTAGACCACTGAGCCATCCCCCTAGGCCCCGAAAGCATGCATTTTTAAATGGAATCTTTTCCTCAAAAATCTTGAAAGTGGCAGAAAAAGCCATCTTTTACTGATAATCTTTATTTCTTCTGCTGTGAATGAGGCATAGGCCATATTTCATATATTTCTTTCACTTGAAGATCCCAAGCCATCTTTTACTGATAATCTTTATTTCTTCTGCTGTGAATGAGGCATAGGCCATATTTTATGTATTTCTTTCACCTGAAGATCCCACAAAAGGGAAGCTAGAGAGCAAAGCCATTATCTGTTCATTAAGCCATGCTCACACTCTTAGGAGATGGTGAGTCAGGTTCAGATAGGCCTTCTATCTTGGGGGGATTCTGGGCTACTCACAGGTTAACCTTAATAGGGCTTACAAAAAACACATGAAACCTTCTCAAAGCCAAACTTCTCTTCAAATTCTACCACTATCGGGCCCGGTGGGATGGCTCAGTGGTCTAAAGCCCCTGCTTGGGAAAGCTTGGGGGGCTTCAGGGACCGAGGTTCGATCCCTGGCACCACATGCTGCGCCAGCCCTGCCCTCGGGGTGGGCTGAGCAGGCCATAAAAATGAGCGAATAGACAAATAAAGGTTCTGAAACAAGAAAATAAATAAATAAATAAATGAAACATTCTACCACTATCTCATTTATCCTAGCTATGAAATTCCTAAATTCTGAGTATATGTATACCCAAAGTCTTCTTTTAGGCAGGGCTCAAGTAGTTTCTAAACACACAGGTATGGTTGTTTGTTGCCTTATCAAGTAATGACTCAAGGCTTTGCATACTGTAAGATATGTAGGCTTGGTTGCCTCAGTATAGAATTAGAATGGGTCCAGTGTGTATATGTGCAAGAGGTGAAGGTACATGCCTGTAATTCAGCCACGTGTGATGCTACAGCAGGAAGGACACAAGTTCAAGGTTAGCTGGGCAATTTAGTGAGATGCTATCTGAAAGGGACGGAGAGAGAGAGAGAAGAAAAAAAGAGACAAGTTGCCTAATCAGAAGGGCATTTTCTTTTGTGTAACTGAGTGGGTACTGAAAGGCTGATAAGGTGCTGGTCATGGATCCAAACTCCTTCTTGTTCCACTCCTCCTCAAGTATCTCCCTCATCTACCAGCCCGAAGATGACCCTTACCATTTCTCTCAAGGAGGAGGAGAAAAGGAAGACAAGCTCTTTCCTTCAAGGGTACACCCAGAAGTCACAGACATGACTTCCGCTCACTTATTGCTGGTCCCCACCAAGTTTTGTAGTCAAACCCAGCTGCAAAGGGGTGGGGACTGGGAAGTCTAGTTTATCTCAGTGACAAATGTTTTTATTATAAGAAAAAAATTATATTGCATCTTAAGCTAGCATTCTGGGCTACACCCAGTTTTTAGAGACTCATGAGCTCCCATTTTACTCTTCACAGAGCCTTGTATTGCCAGCCTCTTTCAGGGTTAGTTTTGCCTTTGTTCACATAACAGTATGGCTCATGGCTCTTCTTCCTAGTACTGTGACTACCACTGTTCTCCCTGTGTCTCCAAAGGCTAACTCAGTGCTAGGCACAGAGTAAATGCTCTGTAAGTAGTTATTAGAAAATGAATAAATACAGCTAGGGATCATCTCATCATCTCCTACATCCAGCCTGCACATCACCTCTTCTGTGCATCTTTTTTTTAAAATTGATGAGGCAAACTTTTATTATTATTATTTTTTAATTTCTTATTTTATTTATTATTATTTTTTTCTTGTTTCAGAACCTTTGTTTGTTTATTCACACATTTTTTATGGCCGGTTCAGCCCACCCCAAGGGCAGGGCTGGCGCAGCATGTGGTGCCAGGGATCGAACCGCGGTCCCTGAAGTTGCCCAAGATTCCCCAAGGAGGTGCTTTAGACCACTGAGCCATCCTGCTGGGCCCCTTCTGTGCATCTTTCTCAGAAGAGCTTGCCAGCTGAATTGCTGATGCTGTCTGTGTGTTCCCAGAGGACTTGCTGAGCAATGCTACCGGTAGATGGCCCTTGGTTCATGATATTATGGTGGTCCAGGGTCTCATAGCCTTCAGGATAGAGAGTGGTTACACTTATTTATGCCTCCCCAGGAATCAGCATGTAGCTGGTACATAGCAGGCTGATAGGATTTAAGTATTCTCTCTACAAGGCAGGCTGAAATGCAGTTGCCACTGTGATGGCATTGAGAGGTCTCTATTCCTGAAAATATCATCATGATAGATAGATGAAAGTTGTTATGAGGGGGTGGATTAGTTACTATGGGAACTCAGCCATTCTTTGTCTCACATTCTCTTACCTATCCTTTCTCTGTGCTATTGTCATACAATGGTGGTCTTTGACCTTTGACTTCCTAGCCTTTGAAACTATGAGAAATAAGTTTCTTTTCTTTACAAGTTATCTAGTCCATGAGATTCTGTTATAGCAACAGAAAATTGACTAAGGCAGGGGCCCATTGATTGAATTGATTTATGTTTGGAAACAAATGACTTCAATGTAGAACAAGGGAGTTTTTCTTTCTCACTATATGCTCTCAACACTGCTCATGGTAGGTTCTCTCTCAAAATGTCCTTCCTGCATCAGTCCTTCCTTCTGCCTCCTAGTACTAGGGGTGGGGCTATCTCATACTGTATTGCAGAAGAAAGATCAAGCCTACCAGTGAACCCGTGTACTGCAGCTTTTCTTTAAAAGCCAACCTCAACTCTACATTGAGGGTAGGTTGGCCTTGGTATCAGAAGGGCAATGCCTCCTTGTCATCTGCCCCTTCCTTTGGTCATTTAGCAGATGGTTATCATGTACTGATTCTGTACCAGGTAGAGCTAGATGTTAGCAAATATAATTGAGACTAAATAGATGTGCTCACTGGAGAATGTAATCTGATGAGGTAACAGATAATCAGTCTCTAGCATCTTAATCCTCTTTGCTGCCTATAAGGATAGAAACATTTTCTAAGCCTTAAATCTTTCAGTTAGCTTGGATGCCCTTCCTAGTGGCTTTCCCCCCTTCCTCTTTATACCCAGTGGTTACAAATATGTGACCTGTGCTGCGGTAGCCATACAATCACCATTCAGCTAAAGTTGCTCTCTAGGTGGTGTCAAAGGGCCCTTAAAACTAGTGTCCCTGTCCCACGTTCATCAACCCTGGTTGCCTCCTTCCTGGAACTATGGTGGCCTTTATCTGATGATTCCATGTCATAACTTTTATGTGGATGATTGAAAAGGTTTAGTTTGTCCTCAAGTTTCACCTGAAAAGAATAAACCTGAAGCACAATATTTTAAAAATGTTCTTACTACATAATAAATAATACAGCTGGTAAAAATGCATCCTGCTCAAAAGCACATCCAGTTGACAGCCTACCCCAAGTCCTCCAGCTTCCTGTTTCTTGTCTCTTGAGGGATTATGGTTAGTTTCTTGGGTCTCCTTCTGGAAATATTCTTTGGATGTAGAGGGGAATTAAGACATTCTTTGCATGGTACTGAAAGTGGAGCTAGGGAGATCAACAAAAATTTGTTTGGGGAGTCTGAGATGAAGGATTAACGGAGAAGCAAAGATGAGCAGAGACATTTTGAAGGGAGAAAATACCAGATGGGTTAGATGTAGGTGAAAGAAGAGGGTAAAAAGTTCAAGACAACTAAATGTAGGGGTAGCAGTCTTTAACTATATAACTGAGGCTGAAAGTGTCAGTGTTACAAAGAGCAGCACCAGATGAGGGACGAGCATTGTAAGTGATTTCAGATGGCCAGGTGGTGTAAAGAGCCCAGAGGAGGGGTCAAAAGACTGAAGTTAGAGCTCTACTATTATTTGAGCAGAAGAACTTGGAGCTTCAGTTCCTTCAGGTGTGATGATTCCACATATAGAGAAGTTGTGTGGGGTAATGACCTGGAGTGGTAACCTAGAGGGTTGGGCAACAGTTAGGGCAATTTCACTGGATTAGCCGTGTGGCCATTTCTTCCCTATAGCTTTGGATTCTAAGTGAAGAAATCCTATAGAACTTGGATAAGGATATGGGGCACAGGTATCAGGTGAGGGAGATTTGTAGATAGGATTTGAAGAGTTATCAACAGCTTGGGGCACTGAATGACTGCCTAGTTAATGGAAGCATGAAGTGACAGATCTGTGTGAGAAGAGCAAGGAAGACCAAAGAAAGCAAATGGAGGCATTCTGACAGTCGAGGGATGAAAGTGGGTGTGAAGAAGACAAAGCCGAGGGGAATGTTTAGTGCCGCAAACTTATTCGGATCATGGCTGCAGATACCCAGGGAGCAGGAGGTGGTGGTATAGAAGGTCAGGCTATATGAAGAGGTCTGGAACTGGGACAGGTGGAGGGGTCATCTCTACTACAACGAAGGTTTGGAAAGAGGTTTTATATCTGAGATTTGGATTTGGAAGTGGTGGGTGACCATCTCTGTCACAGACCCATAGGAAGTGACAGCCTTAGGACATTGTCCTCAAGGTGTTCTGGAAGATGGGAGTTGTAAGAGCAATTTGGGAAGTGCTGAGCTCTGTGTCCCTTTGTGGAGAATTAGAATTCAGTGTCAAAGGTTCTGGCAGGTCCTGCAGTCAAGAGAGAAAGCATTTCTTATTTGTTCCTGACTTAAAGAACTCTAGATTTCTGAGGTGAAGATGGGTATGGGAACAGCCCAGACAAAGAGCCTGGGAGATGAACCGGCAAACCTCCAGCTCTAAGGCAGGACAGAAGTGTCAGGACAGAAGCTTTAAGTCTGCTTCATGATGAAAGCCAAAACATCTCTGGAAAGAGGCGACTCCAACATCTGAGGAGAAGGGAAATTGTGCGGCCAAGTTTGGAGCAGGGGAAAGGAGCAGCAACCGAAGAGGATGCAGAAATTCTGGCCATCTTTTGGGGAGCAGAAAAATGAACTGCTGTAAGGAAGCTGAGATAGCATGCAAGGGGTCTCCCCCTCCCTTTGGCTGATTGTGGGGTGGGGGATGGTAGAAACGAGGGGGCCTGAGCAAAAGGTGTCCAAAATAAATCTGTGTAGAATCTCTCCAAGTACCGAATTGTCTAAGCCCTTTCGGGTGGTAGGAAATGGATGAAATTCTCCCAAATATGTTGTGTAAATAGCACACAATAAGATTGGTGGATTAGTAAATCCCTGTCTCCCAAATCTGATAAAGACAGCTGTACAAGAAATGACAGACGGACTCTGGCTAACAAATTGTAGCTGCTGTCTGCAGCCTGCCCACCCGCCTGCAGCTCGCAGCTTGCGCCTCTCCCCACTGGAACCCTGATTAAGCCTCCCAGCAGGCGGCGGCGCCTGTGATTAGCAGGGTTTGCAGTTTGCATAATGCCTTCTGCTCCTGCTCTCTTTTAATCCTTTCTCACTACCCAGGAGGATGCAGTGCCTTAGGATGGGAGATGGAAGATAGGACGATGTCCTTAGCCCTTAAGGGAGGGCAGTGCAAACCCAACCTCCAGGGTCGCATCTCTTCTGCTAGCCACACCATCACTCCACTCGGTTACTATCTCCCCTTTGTGTCTTTATTCTCCCGTATCCATATTTCCCCAATTGTTATCTTTTCTTGATAGAGCTGAACAGAGGACGGATTTGTGATGCTGTTCTAGAGAGTCCCCCACCTGACCTCAGGGGTCGAATTGTGCCTAACTTGTGTGTTGGAGTCCTAATCCCTGGTACCTCAGGCTGAAACTATTGACCCTCTTCCCCCAATTCCTTAAGTTGGAGTCCTCACCCCTAGCACCTCTAAATGGGACTTTATTTAGGACTTTATTTGAAACAGAGTCTGGATAGAGGTAATGAAGCTAAAATGAAATCATTCCAATACATTCTGTACAACATGTCTTGTGTCTTACAGAAAGGAAAACACGAAGACAGGCATGCACACGGGAGGACTCAGTATAAAAACAACAGTGTCTGCTGACCAGCTGCGGAGAGAGGCCTGAATTTGGTCCTTCCTTCAAGACTCCAACATGCTGCTGCCTTTTTTTTTTTTTTTTTTTTTTTTTTTTTTTTTTTTTTTTTTTTTTTTAATATTTATTTATTTTCTTGTTTCACAACCTTTTTTTGTTTATTCACTCATTTTTATGGCCGGTTCAGCCCACCCCGAAGGCAGGGCTGGTGCAGCATGTGGTGCCAGGGATCGAACCGCGGTCCCTGAAGCTGCCCAAGCTTTCCCAAGCAGGCGCTTTAGACCACTGAGCCATCCCATCGGGCCCGCTGCTGCCTTTGATCCTGGACTTATAGTCTTTAGACCTGCCAGGCAATGAATGTGGCTGTTTAATCCATTTTGGGATTATATTATTTCATACAAAACCCAGGCAGATCAGTCAATTTTCAGTAAGTAATAATTATTCAGGTTGTTATAAAAATACCTACTAGTGTGGTATTACTTTATCTACAGGGATGTTTTAAAATGCTGCCAAAGCCGAGATTCATTGGCTAATAACCATTCATTTATTTAAGAAAACAAGATGAGGTTAGTCTGACCCAATTTGCATATATGTTTATTTAGTTTTTGTGGAGGAAAGGTTCTATTGCTCTGTAGAGGTCCTCCATGATCTTTTCCAGTGTTGTTGTTTTTTTTTTTTTTAATTTTTAAATTTTTTAAAAATTTATTTATTTATTTATTATTTTTATTCTTGTTTCAGAACCTTTGTTTGTTTATTCACTCATTTTTATGGCCGGCTCAGCCCACCCCAAGGTCAGGGCTGGCGCAGCATGTGGTGCCAGGGATCGAACCGCGGTCCCTGAAGCCGCCCAAGCTTCCCCAAGCAGGGGCTTTAGACCACTGAGCCATCCCGCCCGGCCCTTCCAGTGTTTTCTTAAGCACTTGAAAAATCATCCATTTGAGAAATTTTCCTGGGATCAGTTTTAAGCTTAGCAACATTCAGTGATCCTAATCTACTGTACCTTTTATCAATTGTAAGTTTACCCCTTAGAATCAGGATGGTCAGGTCTGAGTTCCTTTAGAGTAGCCAAATATTTCTTCTATTGACACTTCTAGTTTTGGAATATATTTCTTCCTATATTTTGAGAAAACCTCAAACATTCAAAATATTGTGGTCATACACAGTGATTATGTATATATCTTTACTCGGGTTGATAAACTATTAACTTGCCACTCTTTCTTTCTTTCTTTCTTTCCTTCTTTCTGTTTTTCTTTTCTCTCTCTTTCTCTCTTTCTGCCTTTCTTTTTTGGCATGTATGCAATGTGTATTTAATTCCTTATATAATTTTAAGAAATTTAAATATTGTTAGATATTATTATTATTATTATTATTATTATTATTATTATTATTATTTACTTTTTTTTTTTTTTTTTTTTACCAGGGATTGAACTTGGAATCTTGCATTTGTCAGACAGGCACTTGTGCTGCTGAGCTATATACCCAGTCCCAATACTGCTAGATTTTTAAGAAATTTAAGTATTTAAAATTATTAATTATAGTTTGAACATGGTTTATCCTCAACAAAACTCATGTTAACAGATGACTGGATAAATAAAATGTACCTACACACTGTGGAGTACCATCCTGTTATAAAGAAGGATAACTTCGAATTATTTGAAAGAAAATGAATGCAACTTGAAATGATAATGTTAAGTGAAATAAATCAGATGCACAGCTTTAATGTCACATGGTTTCTCTTCTATGAGAAGCCTAATATATAAATAAATTAAAGAGCAAAATAAAAGATAGGTAATAGGAAGCAGGGAGATCTTTTGCATATGGGAAGGGAGCTAAGAGATGGGAGGGAGTTTATCCTGAACTAGAAAGAATGAAGATGTGGCATGTCTATGTACCTACTCCCAAGAAAACTCCTCTTCATTCTGTGGCCTAGAACAGCCTAGCAGTTGGTCCCTGAGCTATATATACAGGGGGCTGGCGAGATGGCTCAGCGGCAAGCTTAACCAACTGCAGGGACCATGGACTGTGGTTTGATTGATCCCCAGCACCACATGCTGTGCCAGCCCCACCCCCAGGGCAGGCTGAGCCAGCCATCAAAAAAATGTAGAACTATTGTGAGGACAATATGCAATGTGTCAACTGTTAAAAAAAGAAAGGGGAAAAGGAAAAAGAAAAAAAAAGTGATGTTTATTGAAAGTGTTAATGTTTAATTGTTTGATCAATTTTATATACCTATATCTATCAATCTAAACTGATCTGATGATGAAAATATGTAATATAACCATTGTTAAATTAAGAAAAAAAAGACAGGGCTCCACTCCATCCCTGGTCTCTGTTTTCTGCTCGCTGCAATGAGTACAAGCAGCACATAGCCCTCACAACCGCAGGATCATGGACTTTCCAGCCTCCATAACTGTAGCCACAGATAAATGTGTTTTCTCAAATAAATTACCTAGGGTCAGATATTCTGTTATAGCAACCAACTGGAAAAGAGCAAATCCTAGACACTGTGACCCTTTTCCTTGAGACTCCTAACCAGTTAAGCACAGAGTGCTAGGAACTAGGGTACTTTCTAAGATATCTTCAGTATGTTATGAAAGCTGCTGTTTCATATCACCAGCAAAGTTGTTACAGTGCATGCAGTTGAGGAAAGGGAAAAAGAAAAATATTATATGTATACACAAGATAAGATGACTTCTCTGAGTTCCTTGAAAATAATGCTTTGTGCTAATATTGTTTAGACAAGTATCATGCCTATATCCTGAAATCGGACTAACTGGAAGACAATAATATGCAGTGTATCAACTATTATAATTGTCCTACTCAGAAACTCAAAATGTATCCATTATTGTCACCAACCTATCAACCTGCTCTGATGTTTATCTTTTCTCTCTTTAAAATAAAAAAATGAAGAAAAATAAAATAAAATAAAATAAATGTATAATAAATACTGTGAGGGGTCAAGAAATTACATGAAAAGAAAGAACAACTGGGTTCAGGGAAAGGAGAAAAGGAAGAAGGGCAAAGAAAAAAATATGTATGTACACACAAGGTAGCTAATATATATGCAAGCTAGCTAAGATAATTATACCACAAATTTTTATTAGTTCATTGAAAAGAATGGTTTGTGCCTATACTGTTTGATCAGTTTTGCAATCTATATTTTGTAATCTGAGCAACTACTCAGAAGATAACAATACACAATATATTAACCATAGTTAATTTCCTGTTATCTTGTTTTGAGATTCTATATCATTGTTTTTATTGCTTTTTCTCTTCAAAATAAATCTTTTTTTTTTTTTTTTTTTTTTACAAAACAAAACAGTTGGCACAAGGTGGAACTTTATCTTTTCTATACTTTCCCTGATTTGGGACCACCCACTGCACTTACTTGTCTTTTTTGTCCAGTCTCTTATCATTAGGAACAGTTTTTATTCTTATTTTTATTTTCTTTTAAAAATTTTTATTATTATTATTATTATTTTTTTTTTTTTTTTTTTTGGCTTTTTGAGACAGAGTCTTGCTATGCATTTCAGGCTGGCCTTGAGCTCACTTTTGTAGCCCAGGCTGGTCTCAAACTTGCAGCGATCCTCCTGCCTCAGCCTCCCAAGTGCTGGGACTACAGGTGTGCACCACCACGCCTGGCTAAAATTTTATTAATTTTAACAAGAAACAAATAACAATGAGACAGTTTAAAAACACATTAGTAGGACAACCACAGTAATGAATATAGTGCATATTATTGCCTTCATGGTAGTTGTTCAGGAACAGGATTTCTTTTTTTTTTTTTTGGTATAACTTTTATACTTTTGAAAAGCACAGGCAAGTTCTTTACAGAACCAATCAATTTAAGCTTGTTAGATGTTCTCTCTCTCTCTCTCTCTCTCTCTCTCTCTCTCTCTCTCTCTCTCAAATATATTTGGGCATTACAAGATCTCACTACACAGCTTGGACTCATATTGATCCTCGTGCTTTCAGCCTCCCCAGCACTGAGATCACAGGTGTGTGTCACTATGCCCGGACTCTGTGGATGGCTCAGCCCACCCTGGGAGTGGGGCTGGCATGGTGTGTGATGCCAGGGATGAACCGCAGTCCTTGAGCTTGCCTAAGCAGGTGCTTTAGTGTACTGAGTTGTTTTGCCGGCCCCTGGATGTTTTCTCTTGCTTTCATCCAGGTTATGTACTTTTGCCACAGATGTAAGTTGAGAAAGACTCAAAGAAAATAGTACCTTCCAGAAGGCAATCTACTTTCTGTTATTTTTGTTTTGTTTTGTTTTTGATACTGGAAATCGAATTCACAACCTCATGATTGCAGGCAGGTGCTACACCACTGAGTTATATTCCCAGCCCCTGTCTTTTGTCATTGACTTGTTTGTCCTGCTTCTGACTTGTTGTAGAACTTTCCCTCCTTGATTCTTGTTGCCAGCATGGTTTTACAGGTATTTTTAAAGGCTGTGAGCATTTTTCATCCTAGCCAAGTCAGACAATGCCTCAACTTTGTGACTCAAGGAGGAGGTAGCAAAAAAGCCTTGGAGCAGGAGATTCTTGTCTGGGTTGGAATCTCAGCTCTGCTAATTACTTGGAGCCTCTTCTTGCACAAGTTTTACTAGTATCATTGACCTTGAGTTTCTACAGATTAAAAAAATGGTAAAATGAAGCACTCTGCTTACAAGACTGCTGAGATTAAGGTAACACCAGAGTGACAAATGATGGCACACAGTGTGTGTCAAGTACTACTTCTGATTTTCCTTTGCTTCACTCTCTGGCTCTGGACCAGACCTCAGGATCCGTCCCTAGCGTCACAGATGCCATTGCACCCACCCAACCCACTCCAGGACAGAGGCTCATTTACCCCACCAAATGCTAGCTCCTAAAGACTCTCCTGTTTTCCATTCTTGGCATTGCCCTGAGCTCAGGGGAGCAGGCTTACCCAAGATTTCATTTCCTCCCTGGAGACAATGTGCACTCTAGGGCTGGTGGCTGAGAAGGTACAGAGTCTCTCAATTGGGGCTTACTATGAAGGGCTACCCCAGCTCTGATATGCTGTAAGAGGTCAGCAGGGGCCTTGCCTGTAGCTGCCCTTCAGCCTGACTTTTCTCTCTGTCCAGTTTCTTTCTTTCCTTAAAAGTGCTGGTTCACATGCATTCTCCAATAGAAAGAAGCTGTTTCCAGGGAAGCTGACCTATGACACCTGTGATGTATTTTCCACTTCATCCACTTTAATGTCTCTGACCTAGATTTAATTTATGTCATTCATTTTGGGAAAAAAGCTCTCCTGAGACATATGTCCATTTTAATAACTGTAATTATTATGGTTTGTGTCTGGATGTCCCCTCAAAGCCTTATGTGATCATGGGGGTGGGGAGCTTTTTAGACATGGCTAAATCTGGAATTCATGATTGGTTCATTGTCTAGTGCTAGGATTGCTGCACTTGCTGTAAGGTGGGTACCTCACATACAATATAAAGGGAGGGGGAGAAGCAAGCTCTTGCTTGCCATCTTTTGCTCTTTGTTACACTTGCTATCTCTGCCACCATGAACTATTATCCCCTGCCACACCATCCTGCCTCAGAGCGAGCTAATATGGACAAAACCTCTACAAAATGTGAGCTAAATAAACTTTTCCCTCTTTAACTTCAGGCATCAGATATATATTTTTTCTCAGCAACAAGAAAAGTAACCAAGATAAAATTTTGCAACAGGAGTGAACTCATTGCTGTGACTATATCTGACCATGTGGCTCAAGAACCTTTGGGAATGGCTTGTAGGAGGAGTTTGGAAAGGTTCTGAGATGCCACTTAACAGAGTACTGTTGGGACACCTTAGGCTGTTCTGTCTGGGAGGTTCTTGTCAGAGATCAGAAAACCAGAAGCCTGATGGCTTTAGGACAGCTGTTCTCAACCTGTGGGTTGTGACCCCAGTGGAGGTCGAACGACCAAAACACAAGGGTAGCCTAAAGCCATGGGAAAATACATATTTAAACCCATGCTATGCCATGGTGAAATGTTATTTATTGGAATTAGTAACAAATATTTCTCAACATATAATTAAATATTGTTTTTGTGATTAATCACTATATTTAAATTATGTTTGATTTGTAGCAATGAGAACATATAATGCATGTCAGGTATTTACATTCTGAATCATAACTGTAGCGAAATTACAGTTTTGAAGTAGACACCAAAATTGTTTTTTGGCTTGGGGTCACCACAACATGAGGAACTGTATTGTGGGGTCACAGCATTAGAAAGGTTGAGAACCACTGGCTTAGGAGGTTTCTGCTGGGAAGAAGAACTGCATTGTCTATGAGACTCCAAATGATATATGTTATGATTTGGCAAAAAAAGTCTGCATTTTTCTCATAACCAGAGACTTTGTCTGAGATTGAGATTAAGGGCAGTGGACTAACCTTGTAAAAAAATTTCAAGGTAATCAAATGTTGAGGCAGTGGCATGGCTATAAATCAAGAGCACAGAGTCCAGCAAAATGATTTAAAATATCATAAATTTGGCCAAAAAGGAAGCTCCAATAAAGATACAGACTACAAAAAGAGAGCAAAAGAGATCTCAGTTTCTGAGAAGAAGAAAAAAAAAAAACTTAAAAAATTACATAAAATGGCCTGAGGGCATCACAGAAAGTAGCATCTTCACCCTTTGCAGCTTCAAACTGCCAAGGTAAAAACTCTACTTCAAAATAAAAAGCAACAGAATGCCATGTTCCAGAATGGTGGTGGCCTACTGGATTCCAAAATGGCAGTAGCATAGGAAATGTGTTCCTCAAAATTGGATTCAGAGTGCTCAGCGATCTAGGCACTCAACCTCTACAGTCAAAGAAGAGTGGGCTGCTGATCCATTTGGTAGCAGACCTTAACATCATCCATGTAGCTCTGGCTTTAGGCTCATACAAAATGCAAGAGTTATGAGGTTAAAAAGGCTTCCACCCAGATTCCAAGAAAAACCTTGGGAGATGAGACAGTATGCCCCTGAAAGGACAGTATATAAAGCTGTGAGGGAATGCCAATGATATAATTAAGACTCCAAGAGTTTGAAAAAGTCAAAAAATTTGGATTGGCTGAGAAAACCTACAGGAGGGAGCAAAGTGAGCCCAAGAGAAAAGCCATAGGTGCTCCAAAAAGCGGCACCAAAGGTGCTTATAGGGGTGGAGTCACACAAGCCTTTTAGAGCTCACAACTTGCTACAGATTGCTTGGGATGTTTCATAGAAAACTATAGGACTTAGAGTTTGTCCTGCCAGAGTTTGGACTTGCTTTAGTCCCAACCTTTTATATCTCCTTCTTTGTAACTTTTAAAATAGAAATGTTAATCTTATGCCATTAAGTGTTAAAATTATTTGACTTTCTTTTCACTTATACTGTGGTCACAGCTGAAAGTTTGCCTTAAAGGAGACTTGGGATTTAGACTTTAGCAATGCTAAAACTGTTAGGACTTTGGAGACTTTATGCCTTTTGCATAAAGGAAAGCATATTTCTTTAAGTATATTTCTTTAACTCCAAAGAATGCCACAGTCTGGAAGGCCAAGTTTTCCAGGCATAGGTCACATGATAACATGGTACATGAAAACTGCTGCCCTTGACTTGTATAGTTATAGTACTACATATTCTTATTTCTTGTTTCCTTTTTTGTTGAAATAAATAAAGCAAACCAAGCTACACTGGAGGAAAATGGTACTTGAGATCCTTTTGACATTCTTTAATATCTGATGTTTCTGTATTTTTCAGTGGTGTGGGATTTGCCAGTACTATGGTTGCTCTCCAGTTGCTGAGAGCTTGTTGAGGGAGATACTGTGATCTCTGAGGACAGGTAAGCTGTGAAACTTTGTACCAGCTGACTGTTTTATTACAAGTGAGCCTCTGTGCAGTACAGCACTGAGGAGGCACTGATGAGGAAGAGGCTGCTTTAGATCAAGAAAGAGAGTGTTGTCCAGCAGTGGTGGTGCCAGAAAGCAGTGTTCACTGGAAAGCTTCACATCCTTGCCTTTTTAGCTCAAGTCCAGTCACTAAATTCTAGTCAAAGACCTAGTGTTGGAGAATGAATGCTGAGATAACCATGGATGTTTTTATAGGCCTATGGGACTTTGTTCAGCCGAAAAAGTGTTTTCATTGTAACTATTTCTGATTTGTTTAGTGGCTTCCATCCCCCACACCCTCTCTCACCCTCAGTCTTGAGCCTTTCAACCCCTTCAATGTGCTGTAACCGTGAAAAGGTGACCAACCACTGGGGTAGTCAATTTGGGGCCAGGATGGTGGGATTTAAATATAACTGTGCAAGTGACAGAATGATTCATTACCTTGTAGGTCACTGGAAAAGATCAGAGTTTCTCCCCTGCTTCCATGGACTGATATGAATCATACAAGCATCCTGAGCACAAATAGTTCTCAGGGTTCTAGGGCCAAATTGGCTTAGGAAAGGCTGCATGCTAATACCCTCTTGGTGCTGTACAATGTGCATTAGCATATTAAAAGTTCTGAGAAGTACAGCAGTGAAGAGTCCAGTTTTAATTCTGCCAAGTGATTAAGTAAGTTTATTAGCCCAAGGGACAAATGTCTTTTAAGCCTAACAGTTTTCCCTTAGTACCAATTTTGGAAAGACCCGGAGATATTTAATGAAATTTTATTTCTTCTTTGGTCACAGAGTCCCAGCAGTCCATTAAAATGTGTGTCAATGTTGAATTACTAGAGCTAGATTTTAAATGAAATGCAATCAAAATCTAATTCTGGTGAATTTTCTTCTTTGTTCAAAATGTCATTGGTATATTTAAATGCATTAGATAGAAGGAATGGCGTGCTTTTAACTCCCATAGGTCCTTTGTTGCTTTCAGAAAACGACCTTTAATGCATCTATAGATTAATTTATTCAAATAATAGCTATGAAGGGACTCCTGGGTCTATGGCTCTGTGCTAAATGTGAAAAGCTGAAGATATTTTGGAGAAAGAGCATGGCACAGGAAAAGTGGGCTTGGCAAATGTAGAAAGCCATGCATATCATTTTCATGGCTCCTGGCCACTCTGTGGGCATGGTTCTGTGCCCTGCACTGGGTGACTGTGGGAGGAGAAGTCCCATACTGGGCCTGGGAGGATGGTGGCCTAACCAGGAAATAGGTCATCCTTTCATCAGAGCTCTTGAGGGTTTTGCTAGGGAAATGGATACTCCCAAACTAAGTCCTCACAAGTAGCAGTTCACAGCGGCAGCAATACTGCTATATGACAGCCTCAAAGCTCGGTTGCTCAACAGTCTCCATTTGCTCTCACAGGTAGGCTGGGTTCATCTAACGGAGCTGGGCTTTGTGTTCTGCTTTTCACCGTAGATCCACAGGTCAGCCAGGCCATCTCTGCTCCTCGTGTCTCTGGACCTCCTTTTGTCAGTGAACTTAGCCAGGAAGGTCCTTCTGGAAAAGGCCAGGCAAGGGTAGAGGCCTGACTATGCATGGGCTCCAGCCTCTGCTTGTATCTGCTGTGCTTATGGTTCATTGGCAAAGCTCTTTGCGGGTCAGGGAAGTCTTCCTCTTCCCTGTGGAATGGCAGTTACACACTATAGGGAATGATGTAGGAGCCACTGAACAGCTGAACAATAATCCAGTTTACTCTCCCCTGTGAAGGTTCCTTTGTAGAGTGAAGGGAAGGCCTCCTACTTCTGGAACTTCAGTTGTACCCAGGTGTTTAGATCTTAGCATGCCTCCTTGATGAAGCATGGATTCAGTGAGACCTGAGGCTAGCAACTAACTTTGAATAATAGCTAACACATCTGTGATGGTTACATTCATATGTCCACTTGACAAAAGCATCCAGGTAACTGGATGTGTCTAGAAGGGTATCCCACTAGAATTGGTAGACTGAGTAGAGATCCATTTTTCAAAGTCAATGAGCCTCATTCAATCATCCAGTGCTTTGGGGGCTTATACAGCAAAATAGCACAGGAAAGGAAAATTTGCTGTATCCTCTTGGGACACCCATCTTCTCTTGCCCTTAGATACCAAAGATACTGATTGTCATGTTTCAGATATGACCAGGAGTGGCATACTGATCAGCTCCCCTAGCTTGCTGGCCTTCAGATGGGGGCTGAACTGCACCATCAGATTACTTGACTTTCCACCTGCAGATGGAAGATTGTGAGACTTTGTGGCCTTCATAATTGGAGTAGTCGATTCCCATAATAAATATCTCTGCCTTTCTGTATCTTCCTCTATCTCTCTGTATGTCTGCCCGCATCTGCCCCCTCTTGTCTGTCACACACACACACACACACACACACACACACACACACACACCCTTCCTATTGGTTTTGTTTCTCTGAAAAACCAGACTCACATACCAGAGGTGAAACTTGGCCAGGTAGTGGATTAGTGTCTAAGCTGTGCATTCTAGCCACATCTTCCTCTGTGGAAGACTCAAGTTCTATCTTAAGAGCTGAAGGTCAGGGCTCCAGCTAGGGCCTTTATGTACAGTAGAAAATGTATTTCTTCCTTCTCCATTGCTGCAGGCCCCTCCTGAGGGAACTATTGGAGGAAGAATTCCAACCAACCAAGGGATGACAGGGGAAACTTCAGAGAAGGATTGTGTATTGAATGCATAACAGACATAAGGCATAAACAAATCAAAGAAAAGTGGAGTAGAGTATGAAGTAAACTTATCAGATGACCTGCTCCCCACTGCATCTGGATTGGACCTGGTGATTTTCTCTGGTCATTGGAAGAATGCTGGAAAACAGACAGGCAGAGACTTGCAAAGGGTTTGTGTGTGTGGGCTGCCGCCCTTGCTCCTGGAAGCCCTTCTGCCTCCAGGTGGGCAAGCCCAGGCCAGCCAGCTGGAGTATGAGGGACACAGGCCTTTGCCTCCACTGACATCAAGCCAGACCTGTGAAGGAGGCTGTCAACAGTTGCCATGGTACTGCCCCCATAAATGCTGTGCCTGCCAGCAGGGAAGAGCTGCTCTTCCAACCCATGGGACTGTGAGAACCAATGACCTGCTAAATGTATTTTGTTGGGGGAAAGTCTGTGATATGTAATATTTGTGTTCCATTTCTTGGCTGTGTACAAATAAGGTAAAAAACAGAATAAGCTTGTGGATTATGCTGTTGTTAATGCTGACAGATTATGTTGTCTAAATGGAAGAGAATTTAAGAATGAAAAACAAACACAAACAGCCACAGTGTTATTGACTAAATTTGGGTAGCTAACAAGGGAAAGAGCTGGGGATGGAGAGGTAGAAGGTAATTCTACTGTTCACTTAAGAGAGTCAGCACACAGTGATGAAAGCACTAGGAGATTTTGGAAATTATGTATATTCACTAGTATAAAATGACGACTAGAAAGAAATGCAGACCGTCCTAACAGATGAGCAGCTGCAATGAGCAGCTGTAAGCAAAGTAAGTCACGTACATTGTTAAAACACACACTAAAACCTTTGAAACTTAGATTGCCTTAGTTGTGAGATTACCGTTTTCTCCATTACTAAGAAAAAAGTTGCTCCACTATAAGCCACACCTGATTTCAGAGTTGTTAATATATATAAAATATCATAGGCCTAAAATCTAACACATATGAAATACTAATGTATGATGCCATACCAATGCGACCCTAATGTATAATACATGTAAATATAAGCTACCCATTAGAAAAATAACTTTGGGTTGAAACACAAAGTAAAATAGAAAGCTAAAAGGCATGGGCAAAGATACACTAGCCAAAACACCAAAATGTGTGTGTGTGTGTGTGTGTGTGTATGTGTAGCTTTGCAACTACACAAGGTAAAAATCTGGGCCTAAAAGTATTAAACAGAACAAAAACTAGCATCTGATAATATCAAAGGATAAAATTCAGGAAAATATAGCTGTTGTAAATAAGTATGTGTGGACTTAATGTTACTGTAGTGCCTTTCATTAAACAAATATTAAAGAGATGCAAGGAAAAATAGGAACACACTAACAATAGACCTTTATTATCTATTTCAGTCAAACAGGTAAAGATAACAAAAATTGTTTTTTTTCAACTTGGCTATTTTATAGCCATTCTGAATGAAGATTATACAGTTCTAAAGAAAAAATATGCATCACATAAGAAGTGATAGGTTACATGCATGAGTGGCACGTATCTGGTTATCATGCAAGGTGCACAAAGACTGA
>PVJA010024153.1:0-32164 GCA_004027025.1 Myocastor coypus
AAAAAAAAAAAAAAAAAAAAAAAAAAAAAAAAAAAAAAAAAAAAAAAAAAAAAAAAAAAAAAAAAAAAAAAAAAAAAAAAAAAAAAAAAAAAAAAAAAAAAAAAAAAAAAAAAAAAAAAAAAAAAAAAAAAAAAAAAAAAAAAAAAAAAAAAAAAAAAAAAAAAAAAAAAAAAAAAAAAAAAAAAAAAAAGGTTGACTCTCCAAAAATCATGAGCAAAATAGGCAAACGGACTGAAAAAAAAGACAAGATTCAAGGTCAATGATGAAAAAAGACAATATAGCCACGAAGATACAAAAGAACATTACTGTTAAAAACAGTATAAAAGCTTGATAGCTGAGAGGATATGGAACAATGCCTAGAAACACATATCTTGCTGAGACTGAATCACAACTAGAAAACCTAAAGAGAACAACAACAAAAAGATTGAATCAGTACTAACAAGTTTCCATCAATAGAAATCCCAGAACCAAAGGAAGATATAGAAATTCTGGATAACTCAATATCAGCCTGGAAAGAGTAAGTAAAAACCTGACAGCAAAGAAAAGCATAGGTTCTGATGGATTCAGAGATGAATTCTACAAGAAATTTAGGGAGGACGTAATGCCAGCTCTTCTTGAACTCTTTAGTGAAATCGTAAGGGGACACAAACTCATTCAGGGAGACAAGTATTACTTTGATATCAAAACCAAAGAAAGATTCAACCAGAAAGAGAGAACTACAGGCCAATCTCCCTAATGAACATAGATGCAAACATCTTCAATAAAATACTAGCAAACAGAATGCAGCAAATCATCAAGAACAATGTATACCATGCCAGTCAAATAGCTCAGTGGATTAAAGTGTCCTGCAAGCAGGCACAGGGCCAGGGGTTCGATCCCCAGGCCTGCCACACAGGCCCCAACACTGGGGTGTGCCGAGATGGCAATTGAGACTAGGCATGGTGGTACACACCTGTAATCCCAGCTCTACAAATCCAATCTAGTAGTGAGACCCTAAACACGCTGTAGACCCTTCCCTAAAAAAAAATTATACATTATAACCGGGTGGGATTCATCCCAGGAATGCAAGTATAGTTTAATATACACAAAACTCTAAATTTAATATTCCACATCGAAGGAGCCAAAGACAAAAAATCACATGATCATCTCAATAGTTGCAGAAAAAGCATTTGACAAAGTTCAGCATTCATTCATGATAAAAAAAAAAAAAAAAAAAAAAACCTACAGAAAATCAGAACAGGTGGTCTTTACTTCACCCTGGTAAAAGCTATCTACAACAGACAAATCAATAGCCCACATTATACTTGGAGGACAATAAGTAGAAGGCTTCACTTTAAAATCAGGAACAAGACAAGAGTGCCCACTGCCACCACTCCTGTTGAATTTAGTCCTGAATACATTAGCCAGAGCTAGAAATTACACAAAAGAAATAGAAGGAATAATAGAAGATGTGAAGTTATCATTAGTTGCAGAAGACATGATACTGTACATAGAATACCCCCAAAACTCCACTAAGAGACTTGTGGATTTAGAAACCAAATTCAGAAATGTAGCAAGATACAAAGTCAACACTCAAAAATCACCAGCATCTTTCATTAAAAAACGAACACACCAAGAGAAAAATTATGGAAACTACACCTTTCATAATAACACCTCCCCCTAAAAATGAAATACTTGTTAATCTATCTCACAAAGGAAGTAAAGATTTATACAGTAAAATGTACACTACTCTGAAAAAAAGAGATCAACAAGGATTTCAGAAAATGAAAAGATATTCTTTGCTCCTGGATAGGAAGAACCAACATTGTGAAGATGCCCATACTACCCAAATTGTTATGCATATTCAATGAAATCCCAATTTAAATGCCATTAGTATACCTCACAGATATAGAAAAAAATATTCCTAAAATTCAAGGAATAAGAAGAGACCTAGAATAGCAAAAGTTATATTAGATAAAAAAGGAATGGCAGAAGGCATCATAATCCCTGACTTGTATTATACTACAAAGTTACAGTGACAAAATCAGCATGGTACTGGCACAAAAATAGACCTGAGGATCAATGGAACACAACTACAATGGAACAGATTAGATGTAGACACAACTACAGACACACTCAGCCACCTTATCTTTTACAAAGGAGCTAAACATGTTCATTGGAAGAAAGATAGCTTCTTTAATAAATGACGCTGGACAAAGACAACAATATATGTTGTATTAATTATTGTGACTGTCCTACTAACATGTTTTGAAGCGGTCTCATTGTTATTTCTTTCTTATTAAAATTAATAAAATTAAAAAAATAAATGACGCTGGAAGTACTGGCTTTCCACATACCAAAGGCTTAAGATAGACCCATGTCTATTGTCATGCACAAATTGTAGTCAAAATCGATCAAAGGGGCCAGGCTGGATGGCTCAGTGGTCTAAAGCGCCTGCTTGGGAAAGTTTGGGCAGCTTCAGGGACTGCGGTTCAATCCCCGGCACCACATGCTGTGCCAGCCCTGCCCTTGGGGTGGGCTGAGCTGGCCATAAAAATGAGTGAATAAACAAGCAAAGGTTCTGAAACAAGAAAAAAATAAATAAAATTTTTAAAAAATCGATCAAAGATTTAAACATTAAAGCCGAGACACTAAACGTTCTGGAACGGAAAGTAGGTGGAAACTTTAGGAAAATAAGGGTAGGTAAAGAGTTCATAAATAAAAAACAAACTGCATGGGAAATACTTCAAACAATCAACAATTGGGATCTTATCTTTTTGAAAAGTTTCTGCATGTCAAAAGAAATCACCAACAGAGTAAAAAGAAAACCCACAAAGTGGGAGACAACTATAGCAGACTGAGACAAAAGACTCCTATCTAGAACACACAACAAATTTTTAAACATCAGGCCTCCAAAATCATAGACCCAATCCAAAAATGAGCATCTGAGATGAACATATACACTTCACAAATGAAGAGATACAGATGGCAAATAAATATATGAAAAAAATGTTCAGCATTATTGGTCATCCAAGAAACGCAAATTAAAACAACACTGAGGCATCATCTTATGTGAGAAACAAAGGCTGTCATCAAGAAGTGAACCAATAACAAATGCTTGAGAGACTATGGGGAAAAAGGAGCCCTTCTTCTCCACTGCTGGTGGGAGCACAGGCTGGTGAAACCATGACGGAAGTCTCCTCAGTAACCTAGCATTGGAGGTCCCATTCAAGCCAGCTATTCCACTCATAGGTATTTTTCCAAAAAGAACTGAAATTATCATACTCCAGTGATATATGTGCACCCATGTTTAGAGCGGTGCAATTTGTCGTAGCTAAATCCTGGAAACACCCCAAATGCCCATCAACTAAGAAATGGATAAAAAGGATATGATATTTTTACACAATGGAGTATTATTCCACTGTAAAAAAAAAAAAATTAAATTTGAGGCTTCTGTAGATAAATGGAAGCAGCTAGAAACCGTATTGATAAATGAGATAAATCAGATCCACATGTGCAAACATCATATCATCTCACTAGTGTAGAACCTGAAAAAGTAATGAAAATCTAAAAGGTACAACAGATACTGTAAAGAGAAAGAAATTGTCCAGTGGGAAAGAAAACCTGGGATGAGGAAAACAGACAAATGAAAAAGGGAAAAATTTGTTTAAGAATATATGCAGAATAGTTTGGATAACTGTATTGTTGATTTCTGCTGATCTTTTGAAAGAAGCAGTTAATGCTTTTTATCTCTATTTGTATTTTGAATTTCTTTTTTTTTTTTTTTAAGAATTTTTTTTTTTCTTGTTTCAGAACCTTTGTTTATTCACTCATTTTTATGGCCAGCTCAGCCCGCCCCAGGGCAGGGCTGGTGTAGCATGTGGTGCCTGGGATCGAACCGTGGTCCCTGAAGCTGCCCAAGCTCTCCCAAGCAGGCGCTTTAGACCACTAAGCCATCTTGCCAGGCCCCATTATTTTGAATTTCTTAAAACTTCATTATTATTTTTTTTTAAAAATAAATTATGTACAGGGTCTCACTGCGCAACTCAGACTCACAGTGGTCCTCCTGTTTTCAGCCTCCCCAGCACTGCGATTACAGCTGTGTGCCACCATGCCTGGACTCAGTCACAGGCTCAGTGCACCCAGAGACAGGAACAACATGGCGTGAGATACCAGGGGCCAAACCCTGGTACCTACGCTTGCCTGAGCAGGTGCCTAGCTCCCTGGGCTATCTCACCAGCCCTGTTATTTTTTTTTTCTTTTTAAACCAATCTTGATCACTTTTGTCTGGTCATCTGAACAACTAATCTGAAGATAGCATCATGCAATACAGCAACCATTGTTGAATTCCTATTATTTTGTTTAGTGAATTCTTGTATTGTTTCTTATTTTTTTCTTTTTTTCAGTACAGAGATCTTGTGCTTACCAGGCAAGCACTTATTCTACTGAGCTATCTCCCCAACCCCTCTTGTATCATTTCAAATGCTGTTTTTTTAACACTATTTTGTATTCTTTACAAATAAAAGGGGGGAGCTGGTGAGATAGCTTAGCACTCTAAAGCGCCTGCTGAGGCAAGCTTAGGCAACCGCAGGAACCGTGGTTTGATTCCCGGAACCACATGCTGTGCCAGCCCCACCCCCAGGGTAGGCTGAGCCAACCGTAACATAAAATAAATAAAGTTTAAAATAGAAATAAAAATAAAAAGGTTCATGAATTGGAATTCAGTAAAATTAAAAACTTTTGTCTATCAAAAAATGATCACAAACACATCGAGAGACAGGCACACAAATCAGAGAAAAGAGATCTCACAAGAAAGAGACAGAGAGACAGAGAGAGAGAGAGAGAGAGAGAGAGAGAGAGAGAGAGAGGAGAGAGAAAGAGAAACAAAGAAATCCTCACAGCACAGATGACCAAAGAGAAGTGCCCAGAACTGGAAAATGAATTCCCAGGGGCAGATATAAGATGACGACTGTGTAGACAGCTGAACTAGATATTTTTGGCACTATATAAGCAAGGAAATTGGCTGATATTTAAAATAATGTTAACCTTTAATCGGGGACATTTGAATTAAAACCTCAGTGTACACAGGCCACAAGTTTAAAATACCAAAAGTTGTTAAGGAAGCAATAGAAGCCTCATACATAGCTATCAGAAAGAAAACTGATACAACCCTATTAAAAAAAACATTTTGACACATCTCAACCTACTACAACTATGACGATTACCTCCATTAACATACACACAGCCAAGAAATTCTACTTATAAAAATATGACTAGAGAAAAATATTCCATACACATCCAGAGAAATATGTGATTCACTATAATGGCACTGTGTATAAAAATAAAAATGTTCAAAAATCCAAATATCGGGGCTGGGGACATAGTTCCATGACACAAGTGGCTACCTGGCAAGTGTGAGGTCGTGGGTTCAAACCCCGGTCACACACACACACACACACGCGCACACACACACACACACACACACACACAAAATCCAAGTCCTTCATAATGCTGGAATAAGTAAATTATGGCATATTTGCATATCTGAGTGATAAATGTTGGCATAGACCCATACACTTCACGTATAACATCAGCATTGAAGGACGACTGAGCAAAACCAGCCTGCACCAGATATGCATGGCAAGGCCACATTTGTTTACAGTTGGAATCAGATAAAACTAAGCTAAATGTTATTTAGGAATATATGCAAAGAAAACAAGCAAAACTACGAGGAAAAGTAGCAGGTTTTGTTGAGGCTTTGTTTGTTCTTTGTGGTCCTGGGATTAAACCCAGGCGTCCACACTGAGCTTTATCCCAGCCCACCCTCTTTGTTTTTGGTTTTGAGATAGGGTCTTGCTACATCACCTAGGTGGGGCTCCAACTTGAGATCTTGTGGTCTCAGCCTTCTGGAGTGCTGGAATTATAAGTGGCACTACCATGCCCAGCTAGCAGCTGAATTTTCACAGAGGCCAGGACAGTACCTGACACTATGATGAGGGGAAGAAAGGAGCAGCCACGAGCCAGGCAGAAGGATTCTACGCCAGTTTTCTCATTCTCAGCCTAAGCTGTGGCCATATAGCTGTTAGCTTCATCATCAATCTGCGCACACTTGACAATCTTTTGTGAATGTGTAATGTTTCTCACAATGGCAAAGTGAAAAAATAGAGGCAGTGGAATCAAACCCACCATGAAAAATAGCTGTCCCCTGATAAAGGAAAAGGCTAGACATGAGTTTGAGGGTACCAAACCCTGGGATATCACGACTATTTTAGAATAGTCATGTCTAAAATCAGACATTCAAAATGTTTGTTGTGTTGACACTGTAAAGATCCTACATGCAATTCAAATGATTTGAAACTTTTTGATATGTAATTTAAATGTAAAGACAACATGCAGTTAAGACCATAAAGTGTGATATGAATATATTGCATACCTACTGGTGAATATGCACATATTATATGTTGTATGCACGCAACATTGAAAACTAGCCTGGAAACATATGTACTGCTGTTACCATGAGGAACGAATTCAGAATCTCTAACAGTGTGGTCAAATCCCTTAGAATACGTCTTACAAATGGAGAACCATCCTACTCAAGGAAACATGGTCCCGTACCATAGCCTAAAGGAAGTGTCCTCCTCCCTCCTCAGAGCAGGTGCAGAGGGAGGCTGGATTCAGGTCCCCAGCTACCCCTTTCTTAGCATGAGAACTTCTAGTGTGTGTCAGGCTCTTGTTTGTCCCCTGGGCTCTCGTGAACGCTTGGAGCAGGAAGGCTGGCTCCGTGCCCTAGCAGTGGCCCCTCTCAAAGATGATTTCTATCCACTACAACCTGAATGATGGCCCAGAAATTTTACTTTATTCTGCAAAATGTCTATTAATCTCTCACCTTGGTCTTCCAAGTTTGCCAGCGTATGTTTGAAGCCTGCATTTTCCATTAATGACTCTTGGTTTATAACCTAAAACACAAGCAAGTTATATAGGGAGAACATAAATTGAATATGAATATATAGAGTATATGTTATATGAATATAATTCCTAAGAAGTGGTGCTGTAGCATTACTTAATAAGAATATGTCATTACATTATGCAATTATAATTCTAGAAAACCAAGCAAGTAATAATTAAATACCTGAGACATGTTCTCTTCAACTGTTGAGTACTCTAAGGGTGAAAGGTCACTCAGTGGGTGGGGGCTTCCAAGTTCTGAGTATTAGACAGAAGAGTTTCAAGTGAATAAGAAACAATGTTTCAGGGGCCAGGCAGGATGGCTCAGTGGTCTAAAAGCGCCTGTTTAGGAAAGCTAAGGCGGCTTCAGGGACCGCGTTTCGATCCCTGGCACCACATGCTGCGCCAGTCCTGTCCTCAGGACAGGCTGAGCCGCCCATAAAACTAATAAATAAACAAACAAAACTTCTGAAACAAGAAAAAAAAAAAAAAGAATTGTTTAAAAAAAAAAAAAGAAACAATGTTTCACTATTGCTCTCTCTGTTAAATCTTCTCATAAAAAGATGGGGAAAAGTCTTAGGTGAAACAAAAAGCTTTGTACCTTTCATGGGAAGCATGACTATTAGGTGTGCAGGTCTGGGATCAAGAAGTCAATTACGTCCACTACATCACCAGGCGTAGGAGCTGCAATCTGACTCCACACACATGAGCAAGATTTCTCCTGCTTCAGATTTGGGATTCTCGATGTTCCTTCCATTATTTTACTCTTTGCCTCTACTAGTTTGAGAGCTCTAGTCTCTACATACAAGGGAGGTCACACAGATCTGAGGTTTTCTTTCACCACCAGGCTCATTTCACATAGGATAATGTCCTCTAAGTTCACACATTTTGTCACAGATAGAAGTTTCTTGCAGTGGAACATGGAAGGTACTGTATCCCATGGTGCAACGTGCCTTGTTTTCTTCATCCAGCCATCCAGGGATGGGCGTTTAGCTTGTTTCCATATCTTGGCTCTTGAAAATGATGCTGCAGGGAACACAGGAGTACAGACGGCTCTCCAGCCTTCCGGTGTACAACAGGGGCTTGTGGATCAGTCTTCGTCAGTGGAAGAGCATCCACACAGTGCTGTACAGTGCCAGCTCCCTCCTGCCCTGTAATAAGCATTTCCTTTTCTCTAAGTTTTCTCCACAGGTTTTCTTCGTTATAACAGCCACCCTAACATCGCAGCTCCTGGTGGGTTTGATTTGCTTTCCCTGATGACTAGTAATCCAAGTAATCCTTTTCATACTCTTGTGGGACACTGTGTTCTTTGGAAAAAACGTCTACTCAGTTACTTTGCCCACTTTGAATTGGGTTGCTTGTCTGCTACTGAGTTGTCTGAGTTCATTCTACAGCATATTTTGGAGACCTTTTCAGATATATGGTTTGCAAATATTTCTCAGATCTAAAGGTTGGTGGATATTTCCTGCACTGCCAGCAGCTTTTTGATTTGACACAATCCCCTTGTTTTTGTGACTTTAAATAAATACATTCTAAAAACATAGCCACAACTGATATCAATGAGCTGTTTCAGGCAGGGCCAGTGGTGCCCACCTGTAACCCAGCTCCTTGGGAGTATGAGGCAGCAACACGATAAATTCAAGTCCAGCCTGTGCAACAGCATGGGACCTCCTCTCAAACATCACAAGAAAAACAGCTCTTTACATAAGAGATGGTTTTCCAAAATTATATTCACGTCCTTAATCCATTTGAGTTCATTCTATATAAGACAAGAGTCCCATGGCATCATTATAGACGTAGGCATCCAGCTTTCCCACTACCACGTAGTGAAGAGATTTTCTCTGCCACGTGCACTCAGTGTCCTTCCCAAGGACTAGCTGGCTTTACTACTGAGCTCCGTGCTCTGTTTCATTGGTCTGGGCCTGTCTACACCAATTTTGCTTTTATAAGAAAGACAACTTGAGTATGATGTCTGCAGTTTTGCTGCCTTTCCTCAAGGTTGCTTTGGCTATTTAGGGCCTTTTGTGGCTTCATATAAATTTTAAGATAATTGTTTTTTTTTTTTTTTTAGGATAATTCTTGATGAAAAAGTCACGGTACTTTTGATAAAGACAGCGTGGAATCTGTGGATGGTGTGGAATAGTGCGGACATTTTAAAAATATTAATTCTTAAAATCCATGAACATGGGATAACTTTCCATTTACTTAGGTCTTCAACTTTATTCTCAATGTCTTATAAGGTTTGAGTACACAGGCCTTCTGCCTCCTGGATTAAATTTATTCCTAAATATTCTGTTCTTTTTATATTTTCACAGATGGGATCATTTTATCAATTCCCTTTTCAGTAATAATTCATTATTGACATTCAGAACACAATGGATCAATATTTATATGAACACAAATTAATTATAGTTTAGTGTCACTTCCATGCATGAGTATGTCATGCCCTGATGAAATCCAACCCCTTTCCCACCCTGGCTGTCCACCTACCCGCCACAGCTTGTAATAATCACTATTTTACTTTCAGGTCAATTTTTTTTTTTTTTTTTTTTGCTTCAACATAAGAAAGAATGTGAGGTCCTTGCTATTCCCGGCATTACCTACAGTTCTATCCATTTTGCCACAAAAACAGGATCTCATTTCTGTATGGCTGAAAACTATTCCATTGTGTATATATAGCACCTTTTCTTTATCCACTTGTCTATTAGTGGCACTGTAGGTGGAACCTGTACCACAGCTATTGTGCAAAGTGTCAGTGAGCATGGGCACGAGGGTGTCTGTTTGCTATGCTCGCTTTACTGCCTTCTGATACATATAAAGAAGTGGATCTGATTTATTTCACTTATGAGGAAATCGTCCCTGCATGTGTAAACATCAAAATGGCTCCCTAGTGTAAGAAACTGAGAGAGTAAACAAAATCCCAAAAGTATGACGGGTATTATGAAAGGGAAAGAAACTGCTCAAAAGGAAAGTAAAACTAGGAT
Organism: Myocastor coypus; assembly: GCA_004027025.1. Classification (NCBI taxonomy): domain Eukaryota; kingdom Metazoa; phylum Chordata; class Mammalia; order Rodentia; family Myocastoridae; genus Myocastor; species Myocastor coypus. The sequence goes on from PVJA010024153.1 coordinate 9,909, forward strand.
GAGAGAAAGGAGAAAAGAAGGGAATATATTTTATATATATATATATATATATATATATATATATATATATATACACACACATATATATATACACACACACACACACACACACACACACACACGATAGCTAAGATAATTATACTACTAATTTTTATTGCTTTACTGAAAGGAATAGTTAATGCTTAATTTTTTTAAAAAGAATTTTTACCAATGTTGCATGCTTTTCTAATCATTACTGGTACAAAAAATTTCTTCTCATTGAACTAAGATAAAGTAGTTGGATACATAATCCAATGTTCCATAATCATAGTGGGTTATTGGCAACATGGACAATAATGGAAGCTGTTGATTTAAGCCTTTTACAGCTCAGCATACTAATCTGTATTTATGTTTTATGCCTCATGGTTAAATTTTTCTGCTGGGTGGTTAAGGGCAAGTTCAAGCAAGACCTGTATAACAAAACATGCAACTTTTATACCAATAATGGTGAGAAAAATTATCACGTCTACACCCTATGCTCTGTATAACTACTAGGAGGACAACAATATGTACTGTATCAAATACTGGAAATGTACTACTAATGTGTCTTGAAACTGTCACACTGTTATTTCTTATTAAATACAAAAAAAGTTTTAGGGCCAGGGATATAGCTCAGTTCCATAAGCACTTGCCTGGCAAGCAGATGGTCCCGAGTTCAATCCCCTATATTGCAAACAAATAATAAATAAATGAAATACAAAAGTTTTAAAAACAAAATGTTGCATTCTTATAGCTAGTAATCTGAACAACTACTTCAGAGATAACAATATGCAATATAACAACCACTGCTGATGCCCTACCATCTTTTTCTGAACATTCTGTATCATTTTTAATGTTTATTTTTATTCTTTTTTTTTTTGGCAGTTTAAAATTTTATTTAACTTAAAAAGTGAACAAAATGTGTATTTCTAATTTTACTGGACTAATTTATCTGAAATACATGGTTACCCAGAGGACAGAAAGATTTCCAATACCTTCTGGAAGTCCGCTGTCCATTTAAAAATATTTTTCACAAAAACTCTTCAGTGAAAGAAATATTTTTCTTTTATACTACAGAAAAGCTAGATGCAAATTTCCACCACCTTCTACTATGATGGACTCATTTTACAGTCAACTCTGATGACGAAGATGGCACAAATGTGTAGTTCAGGTGATTGACGCAAATGAGAAGCGATGAAGGTGCCTCCAGCGTGACCCAGCAGAGGGGCTGCACCCTTGATGCTCCTAGCCAGTCACTTCTTCCTCTTCCCTTTTCCTTTTTTACTTCCCTCTCCTTGCTGAAGATTTGGGTCACCACCTCCTGTTTTCTGGGTCCTGGTTTTTAACTTAGGTATCATTTCTGCTGCATACAACATTACTGACTTACATGATGGGAACTGTCTCAGACAGAGGCTGTCATCTTCCTGCCTCAGCTGGACTCGAACTCTGCCTCTGTATTGAACATCACGATTCCATTCCCTAGAGTACATCTTATTTTTCTCAATAACTGCATTAAGTCCAACTGCTGAGCACACATCTTGAATCTCAGTAGCTGTAGGGTTTTCAACAGCCTTACTTATTGGGATCCGCCTCCCCTCTGAGATGGTTTTATTATTTAAATAAGCGGGGTAGATAGAAATAAGCCTGTCTTGGTCGGCCGGGGTGCTAGCGGCAGCGCAAGCCATATCCACACAGCCTCAGGCCACACCAAATATGTACTACCAGCCGGAAGTCCCACACATTCCTCTTAATGTTTATTTTTATTCTTTTAAAAATAAAAATTAAAAAAAAATTTTTAAAGCGAAAAGCTGGATCATATAATAGATCTTTTTTTAATTTCCTAAAGAGTCTTTGTTCTCTTTCCTATGATAACTGTCCTGATTTACACTCCCAATAGTGTATTCCAAATCCCTTTTCCTCTACATTTTTGCCTCCACTGACACTGGGGACGGGGAACTGCTCATTTCGGTAGCAGACATGTGGATAGAGGTGAGGTGGTATCTCATTGTGTTTTTGATTTGCATTTCCTTGATGCCTAATGAAGTTGAATGTTTCTTATTATTTTTAATTATTTTATTTTATTATTTTTAATAAGAATTAACAATGAGACATTTTCAAAACACGTTAGTAGTACAGCCACAATAATTAATATAAGGCATATTATTGCCTTCACAGCAGTTATTCAGAGTACAGGATGCAGACATAATACTTTTTCTAATTACTATTGGTAAAAAAAATTTCTTTGCATTGAACTAAGAGAAAGTAGTTGTATCCAATGAATACATAGAAAGAAACACTCCATAATAGTATGGAGTGTTTCTTTCTATGTATATGTTGGATGGCTTAGTTAGGCTGCTCATTGCTGGGACAAAATACTCAGCAACCTCAAGTTAAGGCGGGGGGCATTTATTTTACCTCTCTTTGTAGTGGCTTCAGTCTTGGAATCAGCTGGTTCATAGGCAGGGTACCATGACGAAAGGGCCAGGCAGGAAGAGGTCAGCGTGATCATGGGGGATTTTCTTTTAGATGTGCTACTGAATTCAACCTGCTAGAATGTTTGCTGTTGGTTGTTTGCTTGGGGAGGGTACAAGAGATTGAATCTAGGGCCTCATGCATGGTAGACAAGCAGGATTTGCTAAATTTCACTGACAATCTTCATTTATTTTCACAGGGATAGAGCTTCACAGCTCTCTTTCGTGGTGCTCTTGAAAGGTTTTGACAATAAACTAATGTTGGCTCACAGAATGAGTTTGGAAGTATTTTCTTCATGTCTAGACTATGAAATAGTTTGATAAGTACTGGTATTTTTAAAAACTTAGGAAAAATTCAGCAATCAAGGCATCCAATCTCAGGCTTCTCTGTTAGATTTTCATTAGTCTATCTCATTATTCTTGGATCATTCATATTTTTATGCTTTCATGGTTCAACATTTTAAGCTCATATGTGTCTAGAAATTTGTTGATTTCTACTAGGTTTTCCAACTTGGTCACTGAGTTTTTGATCATCTCTAATGATCCTTTGTAATTTATTTAGTGCCAGAAATTCTTCCTTTCACCTCTAATTTTATATATTTGAGTCTTCTCAATTTTTTTCAGTCAAACTACAGGTTTGTCACTTTTACCTTTCCAGAGAGCTCTTTGTTGGTCACTTTTTCTTCCTGTTTCTTCTCTAGTCAGCAGGCTTTCTTTCCATTCAGTTCTTTGAGATTTGGCTTATTCCTGCATCCTCAAGTTGACAGATACATTGTTTGGTTATTTGTGAATTTTTCTGTTTCTTTGATGCAGACACTTGTTGCTATAAATTTCCTTCTCAGTACTATTTTCTCTCTGTCCCACAAATTTCGGTATGTTATATCTTAACTAGAGACATTAAAGAGAAAAGTCTATCTTCATTCTTTTCTCATACATATCTTAAAAATTGATTTCCTCCAAAATACTTATCCCCAAGGGCCAGCAAGAGGGCTCAGTGGATCAAGCACCTGCTTAGGCATGTGCAGGGACTAGGGTTTGATCCCCGGCACCACATGCTGCACTGGCCCCACTCCCAGGCTAAGACTAGATGAGGTGATGTATGCCTGTAATCCCAGCTCTGGGAAGGCTAAAATCAGAAGGATCACTGTAAGTCTGAGCGGTGTAGTGAGACCCTGTACAACACACATGAAAAAAAGAAAACTTATCCCAAATTTAATTTCGCATAATGTTAAACAATAAAACATTACTCACCAGTTTTCTGCACAGAATCTTCAGGACTTAAAAAAGCAGAACTATCTTGGAGGGTTTTTTCAGACATTTCTGAAGTCACAGCATTCCATACTGGTGTTAGAGGTTCGGCCTAAAACATAATATTCCTGTTAAGTATAAAAGTTATCACAAAAAAAAAAAAATCTAAGATACATGAATATCCTTTTAAGAAATGTAAGCTTCAGATTTATTGTATTACCAAATAAACACTGGATCATAAATCCCAGAATTGGAAGAATATTTAGGTGGTATTTCAATTCAGAACCTGCATCTATACTGCAGAAGGTAGACTGACCCTTGGACAGCTATGGAGACCTGTTCAGCTCAGCCTCATGTCATCATGGGAACTTTGCTGAGCTTCAGCCTGCATCCCTGACCATCACGGGAGCCTTTCAGAGCTTCAGTACCCACCACCATTATTGTGGGAGCCTTCCTGAGCTGTGGCTTGCCCCCTCCCATGCCATACTCATAAGTGAAATAAACCAGATGCACATGTGTAAATATCATATTGCCTCCCTAGTGTGAGAATATGAAGGAGTGAATAGGATCCAAAATGTACAATAGCTACTGTAAAGTGAGAAGAAACTTGAGCAAGAACAAGAAACTGGGATGTGAGGATGGAAAAAAAGGAAAACACAAAAACGATCCAGTTAAGTATGCTACAAGTTTTGCTTAGTTCATTGAAAAGAAAGTTTTGAGCCAGGCGTGGTGGCGCATGCCTGTAATCCCAGCACTGGGAGGCTGAGGCAGGAGGATCAGTGCGAGTCTGAGACCAGCCTGGGCTACAAAAGTGAGCTCAAGGCCAGCCTGAACTGCATAGCGAGACCCTGTCTCAAAAAGACAAAAAAAGAGAAAGTTTTGTGCTAACAATGTTTGCACAACTAAGTGCTTAAATCTTATTCTCTGAGTACCTAATTTAAGATAACAATATGCAATGCATTAACCATTGTTACCCTATTATTTTGTTTTCAAATTTTCTCTTTAAGGGCCAGCAAGATAGCTCAGCAGTCTGAAGCACTTGCTTAGGCAAGCTTAGGCAACTGCAGGGACCACAGTTCAATCCCCGGCACCACATGCTGCTCCAGCCCCAACCTCAGGGCAGGCTGAGCTGGCCATGACAGAGAGACAGACCGACAGACAGACAGACAGACAGACAGACAGACAGAAACAGAGATTTCTCTTTAACATATGTTTTTTTAAAAAAGAAAATTGAAAACTAAAGAATTAAATCAATCAGTTTACCTTAAAATATAAATTAGCAAGAGCAGATCTCTGTCTGAAATCAGAAAGCTAAGATTTTACCATTGGTCACAATAACGATCCTTCAGCAACCTTTGTGAACAATGATGAACGATCCCAAATCCTCACCTAAGACTCATATGAAGCGCTTAGCCTTAGCAGTCCCTGTAGTTTCTCTTGGCAGTGATGGGTATATAGTAAGCCACGGCTATTCAGGAAGATGATTTTTTGGGTGTGAAATAAATGCAGTTTAACCCATACAGATCCACAGTAGCCCAACAAAATACACTTACTTGGTGTTTCTCATGTTCACTGCTGCTACTGTGAGGGAAAAGTGGCAAGACTGAAAGATGAAAACAAAAAATGTCATAGACACATGTAATTATGAGGGATGCAGAAAAGCATGGTATGCATGTGTTGTGGCCATGTCATAGTGAAATCCATTTCTGTGCAGCTGATATACACTAAAATTTCATTTCTCCATCTCCTAGCATTAATACATAACATGTGTATTAATATATTTAATCGTACATACATCAGTTGCAGGGCCTCTTTAAAAGTTCTTATCAACCCTATAAATTTTTTTTTATTATTTAAATTTAACAATGGTTGCTGGGCGTGGTGGTGGCTCACGCCTGTAATCCCAGCACTTGGTAGGCTGAGGCAGGAGGATCGGTGTGAGTTCGAGACCAACCTGGGCTACAAAAGTGAGTTCAAGGCCAGCTTGAACTGCACAATGAGACCCTGACTCAAAAAGATAAAAAATAAATAAATAAATAAATAAATAATAAATTTAACAATGGTTATATTACATATTTTCATCATCAGATCAGTTTAGATTAATAGATATAGGTATATAAGATTGATCAAATAATTAAACATTAACACTTTCAATAAACATTACTTTTTTTTTTCTTTTCTCCTTTCTTTTTTTAAGCATATTGTCCTCACAATAGTTCTACAGAGCACAGTGTGTGGGCATCACCCACCTTCCTATTGATGTTGCTAAGAAGAAAAAGAAAAGAAAATTCTTCTCTTTGGACCAGGGGGAAGCAGATGCATACATAGTCAAATGTTCTACAACTGCAGTGGGCCACCAGTGAAGCTTGCAATGTTGGAGGCTATTGATCCAAGCTTCCTACAGTTCATCTCATCAGTCTAGCTCTGTGCTTCATGCATTGTAATTAAGCTTCTTTTTTTTTTTCTTTTTTTTTTTTTGCTGGTGATCAAGGGCAAGTCAAAGCAAGACCTGTATAACAAAACACTCATTTTTTGTATCTTCCAAGGTCAAATCCCCTCAGGATTAAGTTTGGAACCATATACAGTACTTTGTAGAACTGTTGTTAGTGTTAGCCTTCAGGACAAGTCAGAGCCATTGCTTGGCCAGTTTGCTTTCCGTGAAAGCCTGAGAGAGTGTTTTTCTCTGGTGACTCTCCTTAGATGCACTATAGTTCACTTATCCCTTTTCTCTGAGGTCCCATAATCTCCTTGACCAGAAAATTTGGGACACCTCTGAGTTACAGGATATTACAGCACAGGTTCTCTTATATCCTGAGTCCTTACTGACCTTGAAGGGCTAGGGCCAAAATATTGGCTATCCTCATAGCCCTTCTTTTTCTCCAATTTTTGGTCTGTTAACTTACATTCTCAACCCTCCAGCAGAAAAACTTTGTGATACTATAACTCTATAACATAAGTACTTGAGCTTATCATCACTGGCTTTCTGAGTATCAAATCTTTGACTTAGCTTGGAATTGCTATTTTCTGACCATCATTGATATTCTAATAATGTTCCATACAATGTGATATAAGCAGTTACACAATTTTTACACAGATATTTGGAAATTCAAGGAAATACAAAATTGTAGCCTGTCAAATCTATGGTATTTGGCTCAGTCTCTTATTTTCAACTAATACTCTTGAGAGAGACAATAACAGTAACTGAGTTTGTACTGGGAGCAGTACACATCAAAAAGACAAGAGTGACATGCATTCCAACCCTATAAAAATTTAACTACAGAAAACATCTCTTTTCTGAGAGACAGCATGACTCGAGTTCCAGCACCAGTGAACAATCCTGGATCACTGACCAGAAAAGGAAACCCTTAAAATCACAGTGAAACAACAGGAAGATGTGAGTATAATAATTACACATGCCGGCACTAAAAGCAATGTCCGCTCTGGTGTCTTGCTCAAGGGTCCACCATTAAGATCCCTTTCCAATTATTCAACTTTGTTCCTTGCCACTCAGCATGAATTCTCTATTCCAAATCTTGTCCTTGAAGGTCACCTCCACTCCCCTGCTTTATGTTACTTGTTTAACCTAAAGGGTCTCTCTTCTCCTAAGCTCTTCAAGTTCTACTCTTCTCCCAAGGACTAGCTCAAATCCCACCTACCTCTTCCTTGAAGATAATTGCAACTCATACCGGATTCTTAACCTGAACTCCTACTCCATCTACCTATAACTCACATTTAGCAATTATTAGCTAAGCCCATAACATTGTTTCAGGTGCACGCATCTTACCTTTCCAACGTAATTATAACAGGAAAGCAGGGCACGACATCATATATGTCTCTGGTAACCTGTCCCATGTTGAAAAACAAACCAAGTGCCACACTTACTTTTCAGATTACTTCTCACTCTTATCTTCCTTTTGCTGGAGTATGGTTTTAAGGACTTCCTTTTCTGGCTACTGGTCCAGGATCGTTCACTGGTGCTGGAACTCGAGTCATGCTCTCTCTCAGAAAAGAGATGCCTCCTGTAGTTGAACTTTTACAGGGTTGATAAGAACTTTTAAATGGGCACTACAGTAAATGTATGCACAGTTAAACCTATTAATACATATACTACATATTTAATGCAGGACTATTAGACATGAAAGAATAAGTTCCTAGGAGACTGGACTCTCTTCCATAATAAAAATGTACAGAAGAGCGGAGGAAGACAGAGATGATTCCCTGAATCAATTCCCGACTAACTTGCTGTTGTCAAAGATGACAAAATTGTTTTCCCAGGCCTATCTGCAACTGAATAGCTATATAACAGCTAAAAAGCAGAAGTATCTGAATATTATGCTAGCACTACAAACCCAAAGCACAATCTCAAATGACAAATTATAAACATTTTTTTTTTACAAAGACATGCTCAGAAACTGGTCAATGGCCGTGATTCATCCAGATGGCTGACACTGACAACAGTTCTACAAAACACTGTACGTGGTTTCAAAGTAAGTCCTGAGGGGATCTGACTGACCTTGAGAGATATAAAACTTATATGTTTTGTTATGCAGGTCTTGCTTTAACTTGCCCTTAACCATCTAGCAGAAAAGTTTAACCACAAGACAGAAAACATAAAGCTAAATTAGTATGCTGAGCTGTAAAAGGCTTAAATCAACAGCTTCCGACATTGCCAGTTCTGCCAATAATCCACTGCGATTATGGAATACTGGACTATGTATACAACTACTTTGTCTTAGTTCAATGAGAAAACAAATTTTTACCAACAATGATTAGAATTATTATCACGTCTACACCCTGTGCTCTGTAAAAGAGACAACAATATGCTTTGTATCAATTATTGGGAATATACTACCAATGTGTTTTGAAAATGTCACATTGTTATTTCTTATTAAAAGAAAAAATAATTAATAAATAATTAATAATAAATAAAAAAGACATGCTCAGAAGTACTAAAACCAAACAGGGTCATTTCTGTTTCAAGTTTAATGCATTTTTAAATTAAGCCTTCCCTATAAGAGGCTAGAAGTTTACTATAACCTTAATCTGTTCTGGTGAGTAGCTCAACTGCATTTTGATATTTATATATTTTAAGCCTTTTTAAATTTTATGTTAATTATTTTACAAATGGCGTGGTGAAATATGTTTAAGCACAATATAGTTTTTCTTCCTCTAACACAAAAGCACACCCTGAGTACTGTCTGTTGGGTGTTCCCAGAGACCCGGTCTCCACACGTGGCCCTTCCAGTGGCTCTGCCATGCAGCCAGAACAATTCTCACTCGAGCCAGAGGGATTCTGATGCACCCAAACACATTACACAGTGAACATAGCACCGAGACTTCTCAAGTCAAACACATAGCCCAAGGATTTGCCCTCACCCAATATGGATACCAGCAAGCCAGCTCCCGCACTGCCAAGGTTAACCCTGAGCCTCGCTTTCCCTTGCTCAAGTGGGCAAGGGCTTGTTTGCTTTTGAGTGGCCCTACTAACTCCTCTTTTAGAATGCTTAGTTGCTGTTTAGCATTTTATAGTAATCATTTTTAAACAACAAAATTTGTACATATTTATGGTGTACAACATGATGTACTGATTGTGGAATAGTTAAGTCAATCTAACATACATATTACCTCACTTATTTGTGAATGAAACACCTAACGCCTACCCTCAAGTATCTATGTATATTGTTAAGTACACTCTTACAATGTACCATAGAGCTTCCAATGTTATTCCTCCTGTCTAAATAAATTTTGCTACCTTTAATCAACATCACTCCAATACTCAACCCCAAACATCGGGCAAACTTATATCACTCAACACAGTGTCCCTGCTCTTCCCCCGTGGAGTTGGAAACGGCAGCATTTCCCTCTTTTGTAAGGCTGACCAGTGTTCGGGCTCTGGTATGCCCAAGTACACACTCTCACCACCATTCATCCACTTATAGTGACTAGAGAAGGTGACTTTTACAAGGAACTTGGTGAGCCAGGCTTTCTTGCATCATATGCTTTCTTAAGGAAAGCCCCTGGAGTGGCTGGGGAGCCGCCACAATTATTCCACTGTACTTCAGCCCAGTGTTGTACTAAAAGCAAGCATCATTTCATTTAATGCCTCCGATCTAAAAAGCATGTAGCATGCCTGAGGATGTAGCTCAGTGGCGTAAGTGCTTGCCTGGCAAGTGAAAGGTCCTGAGTTCAATCCCTGGTACAACAGAACAAAAAGAAAAAGAACATCACTCTTTAGAACCGGGCGTGGTGGCTCACGCCTGTAATCCCAGCACTCGGGAGGCTGAGGCAGGAGGGTCGATGCGAGTTCGAGACCAGCTTGGGCTACAAAAGTGAACTCAAGGCTAGCCTGAACTGCATAGCGAGACCCTGTCTCAAAAAGACAAATAAATTAAATATAAATATAAATATAAATATAAATATAAATAAAAAGCATGTAGCAAGGCCTTCCCAGCTTTTTTGGCTTTATATCAAAAGATATTCAAAGTTATTTACAAAAATAGAGTACCTAGAGCAATGGTCCCATAAATGGCTGCACGATAAAATCACCAGAAGGAGGATTTATTTTAAAAATTCAAGGTATGGGAATAAAGAATCTCAGGAAGGACCCAGATTTCAGTACCTTCAGAAGACCAGCTTGCCCCAAGCAGCAGGGCAGCAGAACTAGCGCTAGAAAAAAGCCAGAAGGGGCTCATGCTCTTAACTTCAGAAACACTTGTCATAGAATGATTGTTAGAGGGGCGGCGGGATGGCTCAGTGGTCTAAAGCGCCTGCTTGGGAAAGCTTGGGCGGCTTCAGGGACCGCGGTTCGATCCCCGGCACCATATGCTGTGTCAGCCCTGCCCTCGGGGCGGGCTGAGCCAGCCATAAAAATGAGTGAATAAACAAACAAAGGTTCTGAAACAAGAAAAAAAAAAAAAAATTTAAAAAAACTCTTCCCAGCCGGGCGTGGTGGCGCAGGCCTGTAATCCCAGCACTCGGGAGGCTGAGGCAGAAGGATCGCTGTGAGTTCGAGACCAGCCTGGGCTACAAAAGTGAGCTCAAGGCCAGCCTGAACTGCACAGTGAGACCCTGTCTCAAAAATAAATAAATAAATAAATAAATAGAATGATTGTTAGAGATTCCTAACACACTGGCTACGCTTGCAGAGCACTACACCCTCCTGAGTAAAAGCCATCAGCAGCAACACCAGATGGGTGTCACTCAGCGTCATTCAGACACAAAATCACATCACTGCACCGGTGAAACATCCTTTACAGTTACTGAGCAGATCTGATCTAGTCAGGGTAAGAGGCGGGTGCTTCTCTTCTACTCATATTTTTCTTACAAGAAATTAAGACCAGAATTAGGTTTAAAGCCTCACTTACTCAAAAAGGAGTTTTAACAAAGGGTGCCCCAGAGATCTACCTTCCTGAGAGCTCTCTTTGTGACTTTAAGTGCTGGTTACACTGGCAACACTCCTCCTCACCACTTCTAAACACAATTCTAGCCAACATCTGGCCAGAATTAGTGTGCGATCCAGAGAGTGAGCGAGAGCTCACTACAGTGGGCCAGGGCCGCCTGGAGGAGTGCATCTGCAACTTTGCCATTATCTGTTTGCCCACAAGTAGAATTGAACACGAAATGTTTCTGTTCGGCTGAGTTTATTATCTGTCCAATCACTGGACTTGCCTGGCTATGGCAGGTTTTCCTTTTCGGAGCTAACAATCAGTGAAGCCTGCTGCGCAAAATGGATTGAAAAATAGAAAATGCCATGTAAGGGAATGATAGCCTGGTGGGTTAACATGGTTATTTTCAATTGTTATTCACTTAATGGCTCTTTCCACTATTTGTTAGAATGAATGCTGATTTTCCACTCAACATGGAAGCAACGGCTCCTAAAATAAAAAATTTAGAGAAATGGTAGAGCTATGGTATATTCTGAAGACAGTATGCAGATTAACAGAAATTTGGGGAGCATCACCTTAAAATAACAAAAATTATTACCGATGTCCTCTTTTTCTTTGTGCCCAGCGTCTCTCTGTCTTGCTTTGTACTGTCGTCAAAAGCAGAATCTTCCCTAAAACAGAAGGCATCACATGAGGGGACCTGGCCTGCCCACCCCTCTTCGCCTTATCTCAGTCCATGGCTCTATTTCCTCCTTATACGTACACCTTTTGCCTGACCAGGAACCAAGCTCATGGAATGCCCCATTCCAGACTGACTTCTTACCCTGTAGTCTATTTTCGTAGCTTCTCAGGCGGATGAGGACTGCTTTTTAAAGATAAAATTTGGTTGAATGCTTTGTCAGACATACAAAGACGGACAGAGGGTGGCACCCACAAGGGCCAGGCCACAGGAGAGAGGCTGACCAGTGGCATCTTCAAGCCTGGTCTTATCCAGAATCACCGGGGTGCTTCCACCGTGAGCAGTGTGGTTGAACACCTTTAGGTACACCTGCCGGGCTTTTGTGTGTCTTCTTGAAAACAGTATCAATTCAGGTCAATTCCTTAGTTTTTAATCAAGTTGTTCAGTTTCCTGCAATTGACTTGTGAGTTATTTATATATTTTTATTATTAACTTCTTACATATATGTACATACACGCAAGGTTTTCTTTTGCTTTTGATTATAAGGTCTCACTATGTAGTTCAGATTCTAGTGATCCTCCTGTCTCAGCCTCCCCAGCACTGAGATTACTGTCATACTTCACCATGCCCAGTTTTGGGGCTAGCCACATGGTGCACCCAGAGTTCTTAGGCTGGCAAAGCATGTAGTACTTGGAATTAAACTCTAGACCTTGCAATTGACAAGCAGGCACCTGGACCACTGAGCCACCTCCCAGGCTTTTTAAGATGAGTTTACAGAGGATGTGAAGCAACTGAAGCTCCTTGCATGTGGCTAGGGAAAATAAAGGGAGCCACTGCTATGAAAAACAACATTCAGATATCTCAAAAAAAAATTATGGAACTATCATGGGATCCAGGAATCCCACGTCTTGGCACGTAGGTAAAGGAAATGAAACCAAGATTAACACACGGATGAGTGACCCTAACCTGGAAGCCCCAAATGCTCCCAAAGCCAAAACTTCTCACATACCATGCCACACACTCCTGACCTCATGTGGTGGAATGGTCAAAAAGCATGCACTCAAAATAATATAGTCAAAAATTACCTGTAGGGTCTGTGAGAGGGATGTATGAAACAAAATTAAGTTGTGTGTTTAGACTTCACCCCATCCCCAAGATATCTCATCATGTCTATCTGGCTGTTCCAAGGTGTGGAAACAATCCAGGTTCCAAGATGTTCTGAGATCAGACATTGTGGACAAGAGATACTGAGGCTGCATAAGGGAAGAGCTGGCTCTGGCTTGGAGATGTCACAAAGCTGCTGTGGACATCCATTAGCACTCCCTTGTGGGGACATAACACTGACCAATCTCTCGGGAAACTAGACTAGGAACAGGTGATTATAGGATGGGTATGCACTCAATATTGTAAAAAGCTATCAGCAGTGTGTAAGTTTTGCCTGCTCCATATTCCTCTAAGTACATGGTACAGACTTTTGGTTTTTGTGGTACCAGGTATCAAACTTGGGACCTCACACTTGCCAGTCAGGTGCTTATGCTACTGAGCTGTCTCCCGAGTATAGTCTAATTTTGCTACTCTAAGAGACATGTAGTACTCCTCACTAGTTTTCATTTACATTTACCTAATAACTACTGGTATCATCTGTTACCCATATTTTTCTTCATCAAGTGTCTGTTCAAATGTTTTGCCTGTCTTTTCCTTGGGTTGTACATTTACTATTGAATTCTGAGAGCTCTTGCTACATTTCACATATAAGTTCCTTACCAGTATTTTCAGTAAGGTTGTAGATGGTTCTTTCATCTAACAATAGTTTAAAAAGAATATAGATGATTTTACTTTGATGAAATCCATTTCATCAATTTCTTCTTTTGTGGACTCTAAGTAATCTTTGCCTAATGCAAAGGTTTCTTTGCTCATGTTTTTAAATAGGTTTTACATACAGATCTCTGATTCATTTTAAATTTTCTATGTGATGAAAAGGACACAAGGTCATTTTTTCTTCTACCAAGATATTCCATTATTGGGTTGGGGAGATAGCTCAGCAGCATAAGCGCCTGCCTGGCAAGTGCAAGGTCCTAAGTTCGATCTCCGGTATTGCATGCCATGCCCGACCCAGAACCCTGGGTGCATGGTGGCGCATGCGTGGAATCCCTGCACTAAGGAGGCTGAGACAGGAAGATCACTATGAGTTGGAACTGTGTAGTGAGATGCTATATCAACAAAATAAAGTAAAATGATATTACATTAGTTTAGTACCACTTATTTAAAGTCTCTTCTCCACTGAATTATCTTTGTACTTTTGTCCAATATATACAGGGCTTTTACTGGATTTTAGTATGTTTCTCTCTGCCAATACCACACTCTTGATTAATGTAGTTTTACAGTAAATCTTGAAAGCAGGAAGTATACAAGTCCTTTCACTTTCTTTCAGAAGTTTTAGGTATCCTTGGTCCTTTGCCCATTTCCTTTACATTAAAAAAGCCTACTGGAATTTGAACTGGGCATTTTATTAAAGCCTTAGATCAATTTTAAGAAGAACTGACATCATATTGAGTCTTCTGTCATCCCGCAAGCACAGAAATTGTTTCTACAATTGTTGAGATCTTCTTTAATTTCTCTCAGCAATGTCTTAAAGTTTTCAGTGTGTCCACTTTGAGGATGCTTATAAATACATATCATACACCTAAATGAATATTTTAGCACTATTACAAATGACATTGGTTTTTGTTTCAATTTTTGATTAGCACACAGAAGATTAATTTTGTATATTGATCTTGTGTCCTTCAATCTCAAATTGACTATTTTGCTGCAGAGAAATACATTTCTGAGAGTCTCCATGCAGAGCCCAAGGATCAGGAGCCCGGGCCAACAGTGCTGCTCACACTGCTCTGCAGAAAGCCCCGACAACCCCCTCTCCTTTGGTGAAGGCGAGTCCAGGCACAGGGAGTGGGGGAGATCCAGAGCACAGACTTGTGCTGTTACCTTCGCAATCACCTGTGTAGTTACTGTTTTCAGTAACTACATGGAAACCACCCAATTGTCCAATCAAAATAAGCAAAAACAACGTGTTGTAGATACACAGTAGAAAACTATTTGGCCACAAAGAGCTGGAATCCTATCATCTTCGATAATATGGCCTGGAGGACATCCTAAGTGAAATAAAACAGGTCCAGAAAGAAATATTGTATGATCTGACTTATATGTGAAAACTTCCAAAGTCAGACTCAGGAAGAGCAGGATCACAGCCACCAGAGGCCAGGACTATCAAGCGACTGATAAGAATGTGGCCCATGGGTACCAATTCATGCGTACCATGGTTACGCATGGTTACAAATGCTTGTGTTCTGTAGCACAGACTGATGAGTGCGGTCATCAATATTGCTGTCTGTATTTCAAGACAAGGAGAGAGCATTCTGAGTGCTCTTGCCACATAGAATTGAAAAGTGTTTAAGACAGAAACGCTAAATTGCATGAAGAGATCATTTGCCAGTGGACAGATCACACTATACTCCATGAAGATGGACAATTTGTATGTGTTAAGACCAAATCAAGTTACAAAAAGAAAAAAGCGCTTACCTAGATTTGTCATCTAACTTAGGAACCTGAATTTCAACTGGTGAATCCTGTACATCTGAAGAATATTCATGTTTTGGAGTAACTGCTAAAGACCGAATTTAAAAACAAAAGGCCTTGAGTGTCTTGACTATTTTAAACACGTTATTTGGGTCTTACTTATAATAGACAAAACGTATCAGACCTTGTTGTGTGTCATCCACTTTCAATTGTTCAGATGAATGATCAGCTGCATTTCCCTGCTGCGAGAAAAAAAATACTGTAGTATGTATATATGTGTGTATATAGATATATAGATGATATAGAGATAGATATAGATATCAAGTAGGTTTTCATACATTTTTAAAAATTTTTATCTGACATGTAAAAATCGTTCATACTAATGGCATCCCACGTACACATCATGAAATATTTAAATCTGATAAAAGATACCTGCTTAAACATTTAAACCCAGGAAAACACTTGAAATTCTTTTCTCCTAGCCAAGATGTATAGCTATTTATAGTCATCCTACTGTGGATATCACAGTAGAATTCTCCCTCTTGGCCAGCTCTTAGTTTCCTATTTTAAATTTCACAAAGGCCCTGCTGTGACCTAGCTGTTCCCTCTGTGGTGCAATGTGACACCCCAAGAGTATCCATATTAATTCATTTGCCCAAGTTCCCATAGGACCTAAGTGAAAGCACATCTGATGCCAAGTATTAGGCTCCTTTCTCAACATCAATCTCCAGATCCCGCAGCAGCGAATGAGAAGGCAGAAGCCAACCAAGTCAGGCATTCCATGGAAGCCAAGCTAAATAAAGGGGAGAACGCAAACTCAGTGGCCAAAAGTAATCTAAGAAGTGAAGATGTTCAAATTATCAGCAGACTCTGGGCTAGGAGCGGAGTCTACAAGTCAGGCCGGAAGGCACCGCTAGGCAGCTGAGACTTCCTTCCCAGCTCTCTCTACTCACAGGAGGTCCAGGCTGAGCTTCTGAGAGCAGAGTAATCACGCACTGGTTGCCTCCAGGGCTGATGGACTCGGCCCATTCAGTGGATTCTTCTGTCTCTTCTATAAACACAAAGAAGAGTACTTATAATGTCATTAGCCACGCACCACAGTGACACATCCTCTGTGGCTCTGCAAAGGATACGTGCTTCTGCTACTTCACCATCTTTTGGTAAAAGTTGGTAGTCAGGCTCTGCCTTAAATCTCAAATAAGACACCCAGGGGCCCTTGGAAAAGAGCCCCAGAGAGATGAGCTTTGTAGGTAGCCAGGAGCTCCTGTCACACCCATTATTTGTTGTTCTTTGTCATTTTTTTTGTTCCAGCTGGCCCCAAAGAAAGACTTTAGCTGGGGAGAATGACTCAAAGCTATTAATAGCTGTCCCTCCATGCTCTGACTGTTCCTGTGGTGCTGGGGTTCCACACACATGGGGCAAGGACCCTGTCATTGAGCTACACTGAGCTCCAGTTACGACTCTCAGAACCACAGATTTCCAGGGACCTCTGAAACCAGCTGGGTTTTATCGGTGCTTTTATGGAAAATGCAAAGCCCAGGGTGTCGTTAACTTCCAATATACCTGGTTGTCTTCCAAGGCCACTGGAAATCTCCTTGTCTTTTTTTTCGATCTTACTAAAGGGTTCCAGGGAGATTTTCACCTGACCAGGCAACACCTGAAATGCAGGCCAAAGGTCACATGACTTTCAAAAGGCATAGCTAGCCATCAGGTCTCCCTCCCTTCAAGGATTACTTTCCTATTTTGGCTTCCTTCCCTACCTCTTCCCTCAGCCCCAACTCCGCTGACCACTGCCCTGCCCTCAATCCTATCTGCCATGGTTTCAGTGTGGCCCCAAAGGCCACGTGTCGGAAACATGATCCCCAACACAGAGTGTGAATGGCTTCACTGATTCTTTCATTTCTCTTCCTCACCCACGAGATGGTCTTTTCAAAGGGTGCGTGTTCAGAAACTATTTTCAGAGTACTTCGTATAAAAGACTACCATGTGGGGCCTGGTGGGATGGCTCGGTGGTCTGGAGCACCTGGTTGGGGAAGCTTGGGCGGTTTCAGGGAGCGCAGTTCGATCCCTGGCACCATATGCTGTGCCAGCCCTGCCCTCGGGGCGGGCTGAGCCGACCATAAAAATGAGTGAATAAACAAACAAAGGTTCTGAAACAAGAAATAAATAAATAAATAAATAAATAAATAAATAAATAAATAAATAATTTTTTAAAAAGAAATTAAAAAATAAAATAAAATAAAAAGACTACCATGTGCACTCACATGGAAAAGATGCTAGCTCAAGACTTCCCCACGGGTCTCTGTCCTTTCTGTTCAACTTCCAACCAGCCATTAGTATTTCATTTCATACATTTCTTTGTCTTACCTACTGCTTATGTGAAGAGAAAGGCTCTTGTTCTTATATATAAACAGGAAGTGTTAGAGTTAGAGGGAAACAATGTCAATCTATAACAGGTGTAGACCTTTCCACAAGCTAAGACCGACAGGGAAAATTTTGGGAAAGCCTCATGTCTCTTCCTGAGGACGTAGGCATCTCCCAGAAAGCCCAGTGACCATCCCCAGAACTCTGGGAAGAATACTGTGAGGTGACAATATTATCCTAGAAGAGCTTCCAGCCATTCACAGAAGTGGGGCAAAGCTTCTAGAAGCTCAGTGAGGTTTTGCATCCCACACAGTTAAGGTAGCAACACATGAGAAAGGAAAACTAGGATTACAGCCCTTAATCTCAACTCTGTTTTCAGAAAATATGAAAGAACAAGTCTTTGTTTTAAGGAAAACTGAGGCCAGAGGAGTTCTTTCTCCTGGTGGAAGAGGAAGGGAGGGAGGGAAGAAAGGGAGGGAGAAAAAAGAAGAGAGGGCCCAACAGCGGCAGCCTGCTTACACACACACTGGGGAGGTTCAATGTCACAAAAAAAAAAAAAAAAAAAAAAAAAACCCTTGGCCTGAAGGACTATCCACGTGGCTTTCCTCCCGCACCCAGTGTCCTTGTGGCTGCAGCAGCTTAGTCTCTCTCGAGACTTGCCTCAGGCACTTAAAGATCAAGCCCTTTCTCTGACCAAATGCTCACCCCAAAACTCAACACAGAAACCCAAGAGTCACAAAGCACACTACTGCATTTTCAAGTAAGAATGAAGTTATCACCTGTCTGTCTGCTCCCAAAGCTTGCACAGCAGCGTGGGCGACGGGAAGCTGCAGGCCAAAATGGAGCTCTACTTCCGTCACTTCTTTCTTACTGATAACAACAGGCTCTTTCAGGTGAACGATGAGTATCTTGACTTCCTCGTTTTCTAACAAAAATATAGTAGATAACGCATATCAACATGCTGAAAACTTCAATTTAAATTTTTATATTTTAAAGTAACTGTACCTGGAAATCTGTCAACTGCCCCAACTTTTCTAAGTTGAAAAGAAATTGAATTACTCTGAAATTACTGTATTAAGTACACACACACACACACACACACACAATATATATAGAATTAGGTGGCTGAACTTTCAATATTCAGAAGTAGCTTCCTTTACCAGCAAAGAAATGGAAATGTCTGTCTTCAGCAATTCAAAGTTTAATAGCACTTTTTTTATACAGCAGGTGTTTTGCTTGCAAATAGACTGCACGCAATATTTATTCTTCTCTCATTGGAAATTCACCTATTTCTAGAGTTCAGTGTACTAAATGGAATATCCATCTCTATTTCAATAGATTTCTCCAAGAAGAAATGGAGGCACTATAGTGCCGGCCAAATAGCTCCGAAGATTAAAGCACCTGCAAGCGAGTGGAGGTGCAAGCCACAGGCCTGTGGTGCTGGCCCCACCCCCACCCCAGGGTACCGGCAATTGAGACTGGGCATGGTAGGACACACCCGTAATCCCAGCTCTCGGGAGGCTGTAAACAGGCGAACCACTCCAAGTCTGATCTAGTACTGAACCCCCGAAAACCCTGTAGGCCCTTCCCTAAAAATACGAACAAAAAAGAAATGGAGACACTGCAGTGAGAGGTCTACCTCAGACCAAAGTGTGCTTTGTGGCCTCCTGGCAGGATGTCCCTGACAGATGGTGATTTTGTTTTTTTAAAGAGAATTTAAAAAAATAGATAAAACGGTAGAAATGACACATAATTTAAAAAAAAATAAAAAAAAAAAAAGACAGGAATTCAGCAAGGGTTGCCATACTGCACATTTTGTTGTCTTCAAAGTAGTTGCTCAGATTACCAGATATTAGCACGTAAAATTGCTCAAAATAAAAATGTTAAGCATTAACTGCATGCTTACAAAAACAGTGGAAGCTAGTACCATCGCCCTAGCTACCCTATGTACATACACACACGATTTTTCCCCATCCTCGTTCTCTCCCTTCCCTCATCCCACTTGTTCGTCCCGTCTGCGCAGTTTCCTTCCCTTTCACGGTATCCATTATACCTTTCAGATCTTATTAGTCCTTCAGGTTCCTACATGAGGGAGACAAAACAATCTTTACACACGCAGGACTGATTTGTTTCACTTATGAATATGACTGTTTGTTGCATCCATTTACCTATCAAAGCCTCGAGTTTATCTTCCTTTTTTTCTGTATTTTTTATTTTTATTCCTTTTAATAATAAATAACAATGTGGGCCTGGTGGGATGGCTCAGTGGTCTAAAGCGCCTGCTTAGGAAAGCTTGGGCGGCTGTAGGGACCGCGGTACCACAGGCTATGCCAGCCCTGCCCTCGGGACAGTTTGAGCCAGCCATAAAAATGAGTGAATAAACAAACAAAGGTTCTGAAACAAGAAAAAAAAAAAGAAGAAAGAAAGAAATAAAAGACCTTTTAATGAAAACTACAGTACTCTGAAAAAAGAGATTCTAGAGGATTTCAGAAAATGGAAAGACATTCTCTGCTCCTGGATAGGAAGAGCAAACATTGTGAAGATGGCCATAATTTCTAAATTATTACATAGATTTAATGCAATCCCTATCAAAATACCATCAACATAGCTCACAGATCTGGAGAAATCATTCCTAAGATTTATCTGGATCCAAAAAGACCTACAATTGCAAAGAGAATCCTGGGCAACAAAAACAAGGCATGAGGTATTACAATTCCTGACCTAAAGTTATACTACAAAGCTACAGTGACAAAATCAGCATGGTTTTGGAAAAAAAAAAAAAAAAATAGACCTGAGGATCAGTGGAATAGACTAGAAGACGCAGAAGCAAATACAAACACACTCAGCCACCTTATCTTTGACAAAGGGGCCAAACATGCTTACTGGAAGAAAGACAGCCTCTTTAACAAATGGAGCTGGAAAAATTGGCTCTCTACATGACAAAAACTAAAACTTGACCCAAGTCTATCACCATTCACTAAACTAAAGTCAAAATGGATTAAAGATCTAAATATTAAAAGAGAAACAAATCTCCTGGAAGAAAAAGTGGGAGAAAATCTTGAAGACATTGGGATAGGCAAAGAATTCATGGACAAAAATCAAAATGCACGTTTCACGTTTGAAAGAATCAACTGGAACCTCCTCCAGCTAAGAAGTTTTTGTATCTCAAAAGAAATTATCGCTGGGCGTGGTGGCGCACACCTGTAATCCCAGCACTTGGGAGGCTGAGGCAAGAGGATCAGTGTGAGTTCGAAACCAGCCTGGCTACAAAAGTGAGTTCAAGGCCAGCCTGAACTGCATAGTGAGACCTTGTCTCAAAAAGACAAAAAAAAAAAAAAAATTATCAACAGAGTGAAAAGACAACCCACAATTTTCAAAAAGATTTTAACTAATAAATATTCAGACAAAGATCTTCTATCTAAAATTTATAAAGAACTAGTCATTAGGGTCCCCAAATTCAAAGACCCAATCCAGAAATGGCCATCTGAGATGAACACACACTTCTCAGAGAAAGAAATTCAGCAAGCCTATAAGTACATGAAGAAATGTTCCACATCACTAGCCATCCATGAAATGAAAATTCAAGTAACACTTACATACCATCTCACCCCAGAAAAGACATCAACCAACAACAAATGTTGGTGAGGCTGTGGGGAAAAAGGAATTCTTCTCCACTGCTGGTGGCAATGCAGATTGGTGCAACCATTATGAAAAGTGGTGTGGAGGATCTTTAAAAAACTAGAACTGGAAATCCCATTCAATCCAGCTATCCCCCTACTGGGAGTTTTCCCAGAAGAACTAAAAACATCCTACCATAGTGATATCTGTACACCTATGCTCATCGCAGCCCAATTTGTAATAACCAAATGTTGGAAACAACCAAAATGCCCATCATCTGAAAAAAGGTTGAAAAAGATGTGATATTTTATATGGTGGAATATTACTCAGCCATAAAGAATGATAAAGTAGAAGACTTCATATATAAATGGATGTATAAGTGAAATAAGCCAGACCTATATATGTAAATACTGTATAGTCTTCCTAGTGTAAGATCTCAAAGAAGAAATAAAAATGGAGAGACATAACACAGCTGAGTTTATCTCTCTTTATAGCTGAGTAATACTCCATTGTGTAAAAATACCACATCTGTTTTATCCATTCCCCAATTGATGGGCATTTGGGTGCTTTCCAAGGTTTAGCTATAACAGATTTTGCTGCTATAAACATGGGTGTACACATAGTTCTGTGGTATGGTCATAAATAATTTTAAAAGATAAAATAGCCTAGACTAAAACTCATAGAGTTCAAGAGTAAGATATAGGGGCCTGGCGGGATGGCTCAGTGGTCTAAAGCGCCTGTATGGGAAGGCTTGGGCGGCTTCAGGGACCGTGGTTCGATCCCCGGCACCACATGCTGCGCCAGCCCTACCCTCGGGGCGGGCTGAGCCAGCCATAAAAATGAGTGAATAAACAAACAAAGGTTCTGAAACAAGAAAAATAAATAAATAAATAAATAAAA
>PVJA010024154.1:0-26970 GCA_004027025.1 Myocastor coypus
AAACTATTAATTCAGAGATTTTCGCTGTGTGATTCCCATTTTCTTCTATGCTAGTGCCTCCTGCATTTGTTCTGGGTGGGCTCAGCACTTGAGACTGCATCTTGGTTCTTCTCTTTGTCATTGTGTATAGCACCATTTTCTGACCTCTGGTGTAGAACACTGGTCAAGTTATGTTGTTAGCACCTGGTGAAATTCTGCTCTGGATCTCCCAATTTTGCCCTTGTCCTGATGTGTCTGGCTGGGTCTGGCTGCTGTGCTCAGCTCCTGCCTGCTGCAACTCATGGACGTGAACCTGCTGTGCTGCTCTAGCATGATGCTCAGCTTCTGTACTAGCTGGGAGGTCTGGACAGACTGCAGGGAATTTTGCTGCTGGGTTCCGCAGCTGATTCCAGGGCTGGGTGCTAATCGGGGAAAACGTCCTGGTGGCATGGGAGCACAGGCTGAGGGTTCCTACCTCTGCTAATTCTAGTCTAAGGTTCCAGATGGGGAATAATTTCCACTGGCATGCACAGATGCACAGGAATTCCTATGTACAGGCAAACTGGTCTGGGGTCTGGGTGGGGAGGCAGTTCTGCTGGTGGGGGACTACTATCACTTTTATTCTAAAGCAGGTGTCATTATAGGAATATTTTGCACAAAATATCGTCTTAAACTAGCTATTTGAGGATTTTAACTTTGTCATTGGTTTCTTAGAAATATTTTTGTAATTTTAATTTATTATGCAGGTAAACCAAAAGCTACGTTCAAATCCTCAACATTTCTTATCTGTGGAATGAAAGCATTTTTACTTCTCTTGTTCTGCTACTGTATTATCATTCTTCCTTACATAGTTGCTAAAATACGTGCGCTAAAAATAAAAGTATTGTTGGCATTCCCAATTGAAAATCTGTCTTGCCTGCATATGAAGTTTACACTGTAGAGTATAATAAGCAGAATATATAAGAATATGCAAGCTATTACAGAGCCAGAAAATATTCTCTCTTCTATTTCTTTACAGTTACTTCTTCCTAAAACTTGTAGTCTTGGTTGGAAATTTTTTTTTTCAAGTTATCATCTCTTCTTTATTTTGTTATTTCATTTATCAAATAATTCAAGTACTTAATAGATTGATATTGCAGTACTCAAAGTATTTGTGAATGAGTACTAAGTCATATGAACTGTGTGGTCTCTGTGTACCACTTGCAATAAGTTTGTATTATACATAACTATCACAAAACTTTAGACATGTATGAGTATATGGAAATGAGAATAAACATGGCATGCAGAGAAGTATCTTTGGTAAAGCCTGTGAAGACATCTTGGTAATTCAGAAATAACTTTCTTTGCCTATTAATATCATTCTCCAATACAGCATGCTTTTCATTCAAAACAAATTTTAAAGTTAGTCAGGGTGAGAATTTTACCCGTTAAGTGTTATTTCATTCAATCTCTGAGAAAAAAAAGGGGAGGATATTTTTGAAACCAAGAAACTAGGAAATCGATCAAATACGTGAAGGTGGGTCTTGGCCCAGTGCCTAAAGCAAGCAAACTTCCACAATCATGAGATGAATATCCTTTCTGGTTAAGGTTGGCTATCTGTTGCTAGGCAACCTTTTGTCATGCATTACTACACGACAGTATAAATAAAGGACAGTTTTCTTGTGAAAAATATGGTCAAGCAATATATATATATATATGCATACACAAGAGAGGTAGGGTAGATATTCAGCTGCTTTCTATTAGTTCACTGAGAATAAAGTTTGTGCTAATATTTAGACAAGCTATCATGTCTGCGTCTTGTCCTCTGAATTACTACTATGAAGACAACAATATATAACGTATTAATTATTGTAAGCATCCTACTACCCTGTACTGAAACTATTTCATCACTATTCTATATTGTTTTCTCATTAAAATGAATAAAATTTGAAAAAAAGTGGTAAAAACAGTACATCTTCTAACACCTTTGTACATGTAATCTTCTCTTTTTCTGTTAGGTTGAAAATGGTTCCTTGTGTTCCTCTCCTGTAAAGACTGGGAATCCATGAATAGCAGCTTCGATTTCCAGGGGCTCCAGGATGGAAATATGCTCTGACGTTTCCTGAGTGGGCAACAAAATCATGGACATAAGAAACAACTTACCTCGGACTGTCCTCCTAAAGGATGACGTGGCTTCTCTCTTGAATGCTCACTGAGAATTTGTAGCTGACAAGGAGACGAAGGGCAAGGGTGAACTGGAAAGTGATCTTACCATGAAAGTTACGAGTCCATCTTGCCTCTGCCCAGTCCTCGTGTGTCTCTGTTTTGTGCAGAGGTGTCATGGAACTGCCCACCACAGCTCCATCAAGGTGAACAGAAACCAAACGAAACACATTGAAGGTGAAACTGAAGTGCACCATCGTCCTAAAAGGGGATGGGTCTGGAATCAGTTCTTTGTTTTAGAAGAACACATGGGACCAGATCCACAATATGTTGGAAAAGTAAGTCCTGTATTGGTTTATTAATTCTTCTCTTGAAAAATTGTGGGGTGAGGACGGGGCGATGTTTGTTCCAGCAACAAAAATACAGTGAACCAAGTTACAGGTGGCTGTATGCCCTTTTCTAACTTGTAAAGCAAAGAAGTTAATTGAAAGAAATTAAGCAATTTTATTACTGTGAAAGTAAATTATAACTTGCTATGTTACTTACTGCTAAATTGATCCTTGTTGAGAAAATTTTGCTTGCATGTGGTTGGAAGCTCCGTGCTGATTACAGGGTGTAGAGCTTCAAGTTGCTTCAGGGTGCTCTCCAGGTTTGAGGAATGGTCACGGATAATATTGTTTGCAATACTGGTAGATAGATGGACACATTAAGGCTGAAGTCATCTTACATGAAATTCAAATAACACCATGTTTAAATGATGTTTCACTGGGATATAGTTACCCTCATTTATGTACGTATGTCCATGGCTTCTTTAATGTTATAATCGGTACCTGTAGAAGCAGAAGGTCCTCAAAGTGGAGCGTGTATAATATTAGCCATTTAGGACAAAACGTTCCCACCTTCTGGACTAAGATGAACCATCTGAAACTTTTCATTTATACACTCTGGCTTATCACAGAGGTTGGTAATGCTCAAATACACCGATTCCTAGGAAATTCCTGTCCTGAGGTTTGAGGTTTGGACCTGTGATAATGGTTATGGTAATTATTGAAAGTTATTAGAACTAAAACGCTATCAGTCAGTTCTTTCCCTGGTAAGAGCAGTTCCGAGTTCTTTAACATTTTCTCTGCCGAAATTACCCTATCTTCATAGTTAAATCATTGCATGTTCATTGACTGTTACTATTATTTTGTTTTGACATTACATAAACAATGAACATACCAATTGAAACGTCCTTTATCATATGTGTAGGTAGTTCTGTAGGAGGGATTTCTGAAAGAAGAGTCTGATGAACAAATAAATAAATTTAGTTTTGGTGGCAAACTCTAGAGCACCACCTTAAGTGGTATTAGAGTCTATGCTTTTATTTGTTCTATATTAGGCTATTATTCCTCTATACAAATGCAAGAACCTGTGATCATACAACTTTGAATTTTGCAAATATAGTAAGTTAAAAATATTTTATGTTTTGCATTTTTGTTGCTATGAATAAAATTAAAATATTTTTCTGTTCTGTAGCATTGACTTTTTAATCATGATTTGAGTTCTTAATTTTGAACCAATTTTCCCATCTCTTTAACTTACAGATTTGAGGATTTCTTTATATAATAAGTATGTAAGGTTTTGTCAGTATGTTTTCTTTCGTTTTGTTTTTCAAATTAAAGTATTATTTAATAGATTAATTCTAAGTATTTACGCATAAATTTACACTTTTGTAGACATTTAGATTCTTCTGGAATTTCAGAGATTTGTAAATCGGGATTACTGGGAATAGAGACAAAGACAGTTTTCATGCTTTAATATTTTCAGTCTACCACACCTGTATGAGGCAACATGCTTACTGCATAAATACAAGAATCATGAAAAAAGGGCCAGCGGTACAGGTCAGAGGATTAAGTGCTTGCTTAGGGAAGCGCAGGGGCCATGGTTCAGCTCCTGTCCCCACCTGCTGCACCGGCCCCACTCTCGGGCGCGCTGGTCCAGCAATGGAGTCTGGGCATGCTGGTGCATGCCTGTAATCCCAGCACTTGGGAGGTACAAGCAGGAGGATCACTATGAGTCAGTAGTGAGGCCCTGTACAAAAAAAAAAAACAAAACAAAACAAAAAAGAAAAACAAAAAAACCCAACAAAACAAGAAAAGAAAAGAAAAAGAAAAAGAAAGAAAGAAAGAAAGAAAGAAAGAAAGAAAGAAAGAAAGAAAGAAAGAAAAATCATGTAGAAGTGGGATTTTTGCATTAAAGACTGGAATTTGTAGTGAGGATATACCTTTTGGTGACTAAAATAAGAATCTTTGATTATAGCATGGTTGTATCACTTTACCAACAGATTGTACACTAGGTATGGGGGTGGTAATTACC
Organism: Myocastor coypus; assembly: GCA_004027025.1. NCBI lineage: Eukaryota > Metazoa > Chordata > Mammalia > Rodentia > Myocastoridae > Myocastor > Myocastor coypus. Next base: position 4,480 of record PVJA010024154.1, read on the forward strand.
CAATGTGTCAAGTCTTGACAGGAATATTTAAGAACATTTCAGCATATATAATTTGCATAATGTAAGTAACTATATTAAAAGTGATATCTAGGAAAGCAAACTTGCTAGCACTATGTGTCATGTCCTTACATAAGCAACTGATTATGATTAGCTATAGATGTTTCTTTCATGAATATATAGGATTTTCGTTTTAAATAGATAGAGGGCTGCCTTAAATTGCCATTTTTCTTTACAGGAAGGAACCCATTTCAGAATACTTATGTGTATTGTCTGCCTTGTATTTTTTTTTTTTTTTCAGTTAGAGAAGAAAAGAAATCATGAATCACAGCCAAGAAAATAAAAGTGTTCACATGTAAAAAATATGTTTTAGGCTAAGGGAGCTAAAAAATTTTAAAACTTTACCTTAAAATACTGGTTCCTTGATACTAGGAACAGATTTTACAGTAAAAGTTAAAAAAAAAAAAAGAGTGCTTTTTAAAATAAGCAAATGATGCCAGGCTGGTGGCGCACACCTGGAATTCCAGCACTCGGGAGGCTGAGGCAGGAGGATCAGTGTGAGTTCGAGACCAGCCTGGGCTACAAAAGTGAGTTTAAGGCCAGCCTGAACTGCATAGCGAGACCCTGTCTCAAAAAGACAAAAAAAAAAAAAAAAAAAAAAAAAAAAAAAAAAAAAAAAAAAAAAAAAAAAAAAAAAAAAAAAAAAAAAAAAAAAAAAAAAAAAAAAAAAAAAAAAAAAAAAAAAGCAAATGAATTATATTGTGTCTATATTTTTACAAATTTAATTTTACTTTGAAGAGTAAAAACAAAAGCAAGAACAAAAATCAGAAACAAAAACAGAAAGAAAGTAATCTACAGCAAGCAATACATACATCACTAATACATATATTAGTCAGTAGTGAGACCCTGTACAAAAATGTAATCTACAGCAATACATATATTTTGAAGACAACAGGGATTGACAACGGTAGATATATTACCAGTTTTTATCAGCGCATCTGTTGCTCAGATTAACAGATTCAGTTGGGTGAGATTGGGCATATGATTGAGTACTGCTGCTTGCTTTCAAGAAACTTTAAACTTTTGTTCTTGTCTCTTTGTTTCTCTTTTTTACCTTTTAAAAAATTATTTTAAGGAGGGTGTAGTATTTTTTTTTTTTTTTTTTTTTTTGTGGGACCAGGGTTCGAACTCACGACCTTGCACTTGCCCAGCAGGCACTTGTGCCTCGGAGCTATCTCCCCAGCCCCAGGAGGGTGTAGTATTAATTGGTGATGATATTAGAAATGGTACACATTTTAGAAGACCAAGGTGACAGGCGTTCAGGCATGGTTTTAGCATTACACACTGCTGCTCTTGATACAGTTGCTTAGAACGCGGATATCAGCATGCAGGGTTAGCCGAGGTGGCACTCTACACATGAACTGCATTTTCCAACTGATAGCTCTTAGTTGGACCACCTCAGCCACCCCTCTTAGTTGGACCACCTCAGCCACCCCGTGCAGGTGCTTGTGTGCTTTTTCCTCTGCCTTTTCCCCTATCTTTTCTCCTTTCTCTCATCTTTGTTATACAATGCTGAAGTTCTGTTACTTTCCATTTTACTATATCTGTTATACCTATCAGGATTTATTTCTTCTTGTGGATGCTTACATTAGGGGGACAATACAATATTTATACTCAGTGTTCACAGTCACTCATCTAATATTATCAGGATGATAATTTTATTAAATTTTTACAACTCTGGTCAGAAGAGAAAACACCTATATCTAGGTGTAATATTTGCCTATTGCATAAAAGACAGTGTGATAGAATGATTTTGAAGGGTTTTTAAATAGAAAAGCACAAATTTAGCTGCTGTATTTGTATCTAGACTTACAAAAAAACTGGATGCAATGTGGAGGAGCTTAAATTGCTGTGTAATAGATTGAATTTGTAATGTCTTAGTGATTTTTTTTAAATTGAGATTTCAGCAAATGTAATTACATTTAGGGATTAGTGATATTTTAACTGAATACAATAGCAAGTGTTTGAAGTAAGGAATGTATTTGGTACCACTACAATGAGAATGTCTTATTTTTTAATTTAATTTAGTTTTTTTTTTTTTTTTTTGTGGGACCAGGGTTCGAACTCACGACCTTGCACTTGCCCAGCAGGCACTTGTGCCTCGGAGCTATCTCCCCCAGCCCTAATTTAATTTAGTTTTGAAAAATAAAAACAACAACAACAAAAAAAAATCAGAAACAAAGATAGAAACAGGGTAACATACAACAATACATATGTTACAGATTTTGAAACCAAGAATAGCTGATTAGCAAGTGTTGTAATGTTCTGTGTCCGTGCCGAAAGAAACGACGAGAAGACCTCATGAAGGTAGCTCAGAGGACTCACTGAAATCTGCCTCTCTCAAAGTGAGCCCAGAAGTCTAGAAGCATCTCCTTTTTATTTAGGTCACACAATAGGAAATTTACAGGGAAGAGAGGGGATCACCAGCGTCCTAATATCCATTGGGTTCTTTGGAGAAATTGAAGGCATTTATTTTTGGGAAAATTACTGTGAATGTCACTCAAAAATCTTGTAAAGCAAGTTTCCATTCATCTGAAAGTTTATACTGACATAGAATTTCTTGTTGAGTAAGTGGCACTATAATTTGTTGGGGATCTGTGCCAATAAGATGGTGAAGTCTTAACCTACCTTTAATTATACTTCTACAAATTTTATCTAGATAAGTGGACAATCTGCTATTTGTTATGCAAAAATAACCATTCTAAAATACGATCTTTCTGCCGAAAGATTCTGATAGGTGAGTGTTGTGATGGGAAAACTGCTAGTACAACCGGTTCATTAGGATCAATTCTATCCAAATAAGCAGTTGGCATAATTTGTTCAATCTGTAAAAGTTCCTTTTCGGCTAAAGTACTTAAAGATCAGGGACTATCTAAGGCACGGTCCCCTTGTAATGTAAGAAATAAATTTTGCAGGGCATAGGTGGGAATTCCTAAAGAAAGCCTAAGCCAATTAATATCTCAGCAATTTTTGAAAATCATTTAAAGTGTGTAGGCAATCTCGCCGTAACTGAACTTTTTGAGGCCAGACACGGGTTTGATCTAATTTATTACCTAGGTATTCAAAGGGCGGTTGTTCTTGCAGTTTTTCTTTCACTATAATTTATCCATATTCTCCTAAGACTAAGTCAGCCTTAGTAACAAGTTGTTTTAATTTAGTTTTGTCAGAATGGGCAAACAATAAATCATCCATGTAGTGTAACATTAATGCTGAGGGAAATAAACGTCTTAAATTTTCCAGAGGTTGGTTCACATATTGTTTATCTCTGGGCCCTGAGGAAGAGGACCCGTTCATTGTCCAGTTGTAAAGGTTGGCCATCTTTATCAAATTTGGAGTGACATTGATTTGCCCAATGTTTTCGTCTTTTACATTTTGGACACAGCCCTGGTGGCTTAATTTTATCTTTACCCTTTTTCTTTTCTTTTTTACAATCTCTTTTCACATGCTCTACTTTGCCATAATTAAAACATTTAGTAAGATTTTGTTTATATGAAGTTTGTATAGTGGTGGTCAATAAATTAGCTTTATAGGGCTCAACCAATATCTGCACAAGCCTTAATATATTCCTCTAGTAAGGCACCTCGAGCCTTTAATGGGCGTATAACCTTTTGGCATTCTGAGTTAGCATTTTCATAAGACACAGTTTGTAACAACACATCTGGAAGATCAAGTTGTCTGACTGTTTTATCAATCGCCTCCTTGAGTCGAGAGGTAAAATCAGCAAAAGGCTCATTTTGAGACCGTATTACTTTAGTAAAAGACTTTTGAGCTTCTCCCTTTTTTTCTACCTTCTCCCATGCTCTGAGACAACATAAACACGACTGAACAATGGCCATATCATCATACTGAAGTTGAGTTGGAATACCAAATCATGCACCTGAGCCAGTAAGATGATCTGCTGTTATAGCAACAGGTGGATATTAAGCTCTATTTATTCTATCCTGGGTTTCTGCCTCATCTTTCCACCAGGCACAGAATTGAAGATACTGTCCTGGTTCCAAAATAGTATGGCGCAATACTTCCCAATCATGAGGAATAAGCCTATGTTCATCTGCCAATCCCTGTAAGAGGCCGACAGCATAATTAAATTGCATTCCATAAGACAACAGCTTGCTTCAATTCTTTGATGGTCTGAAAATCCAAAGGTCGATAATCCCACTCTACATTACCATGTGGGTGTTGGTCATTTGGAGGGTGTTGCTAGACTGCAACAGGGCAAACTCCCAGTGGAGCTTTGTAAGCCTCTGGGTCTCCCTGGTTCCTTTCTTCTAATATAGCTTGAGTCACTACACCCCTTGAGACAGGTTGCTTGTGCTCATATGGAGGAGCTGAGGGAGTAGTTGGGGGAGGAGACAGAGGTTGAAATTTGGCAGGCATTGAAGGTGGACTTGAAACATCCAATTGCTCCATCAATTTGGATATCATTTGTGTCAAATGTTCCATTTGATGGGATAACTTCTGGTTATCTGCCTCTTTTTCCAACCCATTCCCCTGAACATCCAAAAAATCCTTGGAATCAGAGGACAGAGGCTGAGCCAAAAATGTTTGCTGTATTCTCTGATTCTTTGATTTAAATTCTTTACTCAACAAGGAAAAATTAAGAGATGTGATGCTGCCTTCGTGATCCATACTGTCCTCATCAACTGAACCCCTAGGGTGGGTTGTAGTCTGTTACTTAGGGATCCTAAAAAACTAGAATCTAAAAAATATGTAACAGCTTAATCCTGATTGATATCACCACCCTTACCTAGGACGCTGGTGATCCTCTCTCCTCCCTGTGAATCTTCCATTGTGTGACCTAAATAAAAAGGAGATGCCTCTAGAGTTCTGGGCTTACTTAGAGAGAGACAGCTCTCAGTGAGTCCTTTGAGCTACCTTCATGGGGTCTTCTCGTCCTTTCTTATGGGGTCTTCTTGTCCTTTCTTTCGGCACCGACACAGAACATTACAATAAGTGGCGCGCAACGTGGGGCATGGAAGACAACCAGGGGTGAGTTAAGAGAGGCCTGACTGAGTGGGAAAAGTACACCCAGAGTAGGCGAGACCACCGGCAATAATTCAGAGTAATGGGAAACTCCACTTCAGCAGAAAAAGAGTATGTCCATCTTATAGAGACATTAGTCAAAGGAGCAGGGTTAAAGGTGAAGCCAAGAAATTTTGAAGAATTATTTGTCCTTATAAAAAGGCATTGTTGTTGGTTTCAGCCTAAAGGAAAAGTTGCTCTAAACTTAAAAATTTGGAAGCAAGTTACGAAAGCTCTGCATAGAGCAAAACAACAAGAAGAACCTATACATTTCAGTGTGTGGTCTTTGTGTAACCTTATTTCCTTGGCTTTGGAGCCCCTGTAATCTGACTCTGAGGAATTGAGTCTACAACGACAGAGAGAGAGAGAGAGAGAGAGAGAGAGAGAGAGAGAGAGAGAGAGAGAGAGAAGAGACATAGAGACATGTGTGTCTGAGTGTGACAGAGGTGCACATTGATATGGAACTTTGACCCCAAGGGAAACTCAAAATATCTAGATCTTCTTTCGGCAGAGCCACTAGTCTTTCAGCTTCAACTGGCATGTTTAAAAGGGCTTATGTATTTAAAAGAGTCAGAAAACAATTAAGTGTAAAAAAAAACCATTGAAAATACATACATAAATTCAGCTGATCTTTCAGTCATTGCATTTGTAATTTCATTATAATTAAGGGAAGTTTCCACTAAAGCAAATTGGACAACTATCCAGGGAAACTCGTAATGCAGTTTTGGTTTTTGTCGGAGTGTGGTGTGGATGGCAATGCTTAGTAGAGCCTGCTGAGGCTGCTGAGTATCTCATAGCACTTAGGACATCACACACGCACAAAAAATCTCTCACTCTCATCAATTGCATCATGATGGGCTTGAGAAAGTACAGGACCATGTGCACGCAAGTGCACATTTACACGTGTGTGCATGAATATGTGTGCAAGAGGGCTTATCTAACACAGGTTTCCTACTTGGAAAGCCAAATCCAAATGGGTAATATTAATATGCTACAGGCACTGGAGAGATAGCGGTGAAGCAAAAACATTTGATGAGCTTGCTTGATCTTCTTAACTAAGTCTGTTAATTATGCTAATTTCACATTCAAAAACAAATATCAAGAGATTTAAATTAATAAACATCATTGACTGACAAATATTAAGTCATTTCCAGGGTCCCTCTCTCCTTCCCAATTGCATTTTTTATCGAAGCAATCTGCACTGGGAAAGCAAAGGCTGTTTTTTTACTGATACCTTTGCCATCTGCTGGCACACATGACCCTCTCGAAGGCTGGTTCCGCTTGGCTTGGATTTCTTTATTTGGCGTAGACTTTTTTTTTTTTTTTTTTAATGACATCTACAAATGAGTGTGTCCAAATAGATCAGAGCTTTGCACTGTAGCTCACATAAGAGCAAAATTTAAAAATGTGACCTCTCTGTTGATATGTGCAGTACTAGTCAACAGCTCTTGCTTGTCTGGCTGAAGCTGGACGGATGGGAGCAAGAAATTTTGGAAAATCAAATGTGGGTTTATTCTCTGACAGAATCTAAGATATAATGGTAAGAGAGTAGCTAAGCACCTTTTGCCTAGTTTTGCATAATAATTTGAGGGTAATATTTCCATATGCCTCGTACTGCATTACAGGCTCAGAACACTAGCCTGAGATATACTTGGAGTAAGCATATGTCACAATGAGCAGAAGAAGGAATTTTAGACAAATACACATGATTTTCTTTATATAAGATCTTGACTTTAACAAATCCAATCCCATAGGACAACTTCTAATTAAGCTCATTAATACAGGTGAATGAATAAAATGATTGATCAGATTTTATTGGCTGTAAAATTCAGTTTTGAAATGAACGATAGTTTTATTAAAACCTGCCCATGTCTCACGTCCTCTGCGGATGTGTACACTGCATTGAGGAGTTAACCCTGGTGGACTGGTGGAATCGAGACATGATCAGGGGCAGCCTGGAGAGCAACAGTGCCTCAGTACCAGGGACCAGTTGGTGTGCCACGGGTAGCGGACAGCAGGGAAGTAGAGAACCGAGGACCACGACGTGGGTCGATTTAGGAAATCAGAAGACCTCAAGATCATATTAGCTACTAGCACAAAATAAGATAACCACAGCATTGGTTATAAGAGGTAAGCTCTCATCCCAGCGCATTGGAAGGCAGAAGCAGAAGCATCACGGTTTCCAACCTGTGCAATTTACCCTCTTCAGCATAATGGAACATTAGGAACCACTTCTTCAAAGGTGGCTAACTAGATTTCACAATCAAACCAAGCACTGCAAGTTCAGAAGTAACAATGGGAATAAGGCTGGGGAGCATGCAAGGCAGGCCACGGAGGACAGTTCTGCTGAAATATCAAGCAAGGGAGAATACCATCAGAACATGTATGGGAGAAATGCGAGGAAGGATTTCTCTGTGGGTAAAACCTACAACATTTAGGGCAGCTTTAGTGGCGGAGCAGATGCATTACCATTCTCAAACCTAGCCTGGAATGGGACGTTATTTTTTTTAATGATAGAAGGAAACAGAAGAAAAACCTTTGGAGTCTCAATTCACAAGAGGTTGTGTCTATTGAGAATGAGACACTGACATTCAGGACAATTTGAAGATGAATGACAGATATTACTGAGGGAGGGTCTGGCTAAGGAGTGGAGCAGGAGGAGGACCACATCGAGGGGTGAGGATGAGGAGCTTAGGTTTGGGTACATCGGAGCTATTCGGGACTTGCAAGTAAACAGATAAGAGAAGTGCACAACATTGGAGGAGAGATGCCGGTCAAGAACAGGCTTTAATTGTTGCATAAGTCGATGACTAAAGACGCAGCAAACCCATGCAGACTTCTTTCCAATGCAGAATTCCAAAGAACACGAAGCCGTATCAGAGAAGAGGACAAAAAGGATACAAAATGAGTTAACAATGAAATTCAACAGAGAGAAACACTAAATAGAAATAAAACGATTGTAGACAACATAAAGAAATTCTTGAGGAGGAAAGCAAACCGCAAATATGCTTGAGTGAAAATAAATACTAGAATGGTAACAGCTGATTTTGTATCTTTTGGTTCTTTTCACCTGAGCCTCGTGAATATAGTTCAGGAATAGAACCATGCTTAAGAGGATTAACTAGTGAAAGAGAACAGCTCTAAGTTAATGTAACTTCCCTGGCTGTTGGTTATTTGTAGTTGAACTACTCCTGTTTAGCTATATTTAATCCCAGATATCTGAAACATGTATTTCTCAGCAGGCTTGTATCTCACATTTTTGTCATGTGCCTTAAAAGATCTCACAGTACTTTTTATTGGCTAGTATTTTGTTGCCAGTTATTAAAGGAAGCCATGCAAAATTAGCTTAAAATGAGAACAAAGTTATGACCTTGCATATCTGAAGAATAGAACAAGCTTCAAGCATATGTAGAATCAGAGATACAGATGATCCAATTAGGATTTTAAGCAATCCCCTAAAGCTAAAAGCTCAAAACTATACAAGGAACAAAAGTGCCAGGATTTATAGGCAGCATGGCAATCAGCTTCTACATTTAGCTTTTAATAAACAGTTCTCCGTCCTTTAAGTGAGGTATGGAGGGGTTTCTAAGTGACCTCAGGGTTATAGGTCGGTAGCATATTGCCTGGCTCACAAACACAAGGTCCTGATTTAAATTTCTGGCTTTTAAAAAAAGGAAATAACTGACCTCCAATTATTAATGTAAATATTTTTAATCTTAAGACCCTCCCCATTTTTATTTTTTCTTCCTTCCTTCCTTTCTTTCTTTCTTTCTTCTTTCCTCTCTCTCTCTCTTTTCTTGTATTTTAGAGAAGGGTCTACAGGATATTCAGGGTCTCACTACTAGATCAAACTCACACTGATCCACCTGTTTACAGCCTGCCAAGAGCTGGTATTACAGGTGCCTGCCACCAGGCCCAGTCACAATAGTCATTTCATCTTGCCCCAGGGGTCGGGCCGGCAGGGCAGGCCTTAGGATCAAACCTCTGGTCCCTGCGCCATCCTCTCCATTTCTAAATAGTAATTTCTGCTAATTATTAATCTGAGATTTTTTTATTGGAAACTATTGCCTTTAATAGGGTAAAACTCAAAGACTATATGAAATAAGTTAAACCCATTCTATTGAACAAAGCATATATTGTCTTGGTTACTTTTTGTTCGTTGCTGGGACAAATACTCAACATTCAAAATGAAGGAAGGAAAGGTTTATCTAGCGCACAGTTTGTGGAGGTTTCACTCCATATTCATCTGGCCCAAGGCCGAATGGAACAGAGCCGAGAGCATCCAGTTCATGGCAGAACAGCAGCAAAACGATGGCAGAGGTAGCCAACCAAACAGGGCAGCAGAGAGCAACAGCTTCGGTCCGAGTCTGTTTCTCTGTCGCTCTTTATATTACATTCACGCTCTCTGCCTTAGGACATCCACCCTAGAACACACCCATAGTCTCAGCCTTACTTAGACCGATAATCCCATCAGTACTAAAACACAATCCCAGGGATCATGAATCAAGTCTCAATCTATAGAAGTCCCCATTCAATGACTGCATGAGGCTTTGGGGGAACAACAAGACATAAACCATAATATTCTGCCCCTGGACCCCCAAAGTCTCATACATATCCCTTTGTACAAAACACATTTAAGTCCATCTGGAAGAGTTGCCAAAGTCCCAGTAGTTTCAGCATTGCTGAAAAGTTCAAATCCCAAGTCTCCTCCAAGATCCAAGGCAAACTCTTAACTGTGAGCCTCTGTACAATACAACAGTTAAACATATTCAACATTCAAAGGCATAAGATAAACGTTACAATTCCAAAAGTTGCAACCAACAGGGTAATACAAAACATTGGGACCAACACATGTCCAGAATCCAGCAGGGTAAACGTTAAATCCCGTAGTTCCAACTAGAGCATCCGCAGCAGCCTGCACTGAGTTGTGAGCACCATGCAACTCCGCTCCTACTGCAATCCTGGTGGTAATTCCCATGGCCTCTCTCTTAGGCTGGCTTTGCTCCCTCTTAGCACGATCCACGTTCCTGTCTTTTCCAAACTTTTGGGGTTTCCACTGAACAAGCTTCTCACACACAGCTTTACACACTGCCCTCTCAGGGGCACACTGCCTGGCCTCCCAGGCCTTCTTCTGAAATCGAGGTGGAAGCCTTCTTAACCTCAGAATTCCCACATTCTGCATACACCTATGTGGATAATGCCAAGGGTTGCTGCCAGCTGGAGCAGTAGCCGGGCTTCCTTCTTTATTAGTTGTAGGGGTTGGATGCCTAGACTGATCAACACTCTGACCTTGATTCTGAGGAATGAATTCTTGACAGCGCCATTTTGGAACCTGGTTTGGCTGCTGACGCCATTCTGGCACTTGGGTCTCTGAGGCTTCCTTCTCAAGGCAAAACCTGTCTCCCTTGCAATTCTGAGGCTGCAGAGGGTGGAGAGCTGCCACCTCTTGTGATGCCCTCAGGCCATCCTTTTGATTCTTTGGTTCTTTCCCCGGATTGGAGATCCCTGTAGCTCCATCTTTGTAGTCCATAGCTTTCCTGGTGCTTCCTTTCTGGCCAAACTCAGCTTTTAAATCATCCTTCTTGGCTCTCTGCTCCTGATTTTCAACATAAATCTGGCTAAAAGTCACCAGTAACAACCATGCCACTGTCCCAATGGTTTGCTGCTTTGAAATGTCTCTTGAAAGATTAATCAGTCTGCCATGTTTAATCTCAGTCTTAGGCAAAGTCTCTGGGCACAAGCAAAATTCCGAAAGACCTTCAGCCAATCCATAGCACAAATCATCTGGAGTCCATGACCAATGCTGTCCTTTTTTCAAGCAGAAACCTCCTCAGCCTATTCTTTACAGGCAGGCCTTTCAGTCTTCTGGTCTGAGCTCTGACCAGAATCTCCCAAGCTGAACAGCCGAAGCCATTCTAGTGCTTTGTTTTTAGCCAACATCTCTGAACTTTTCCTATTTCTTCCCGTAAGCCATTTCCAAAAGCTTACAATCCACACTGTCAGGCATAACCACAGCAACGACCCCACTCTTGCTACCAAATTCTGTCTTAGTTCCTTTTTGTTTATTGCTGGGACAAATACCCCACATTCAAAATGAAGGAAAGAAAGGTTTAGTTAGCTTACAGTTTGTGGAGGTTTCAGTCCATATTCGGCTGGCCCACGGCTGAGTGGAACAGGGCAGAGAGAATCCAGTTCATGGTGGCAGAACAGCAACAAAATGGTGGCAGAGGCAGCCAACCAAACACGGCAGCAGAACAACAGCAACAGTTTGAGTCTGTCTGTCGCTCTTTATATTACATTAGGGCTCTCTGCCTTAGGATATCTGCCCTAGACCACACCCATAGTCTCAGCCTTCCTCAGACTGATAATCCCATCAGTACTAAAGCACAATCCCAGGGATTATGAATCAAGTCTGAATCTATAGAAGTCTCCATCCAATGACTACATGAGGCTTTGGGGGGACAACTAGACATAAACCATAACATATATGTACCTTCTATATATTAGTTTTTACTGTACACAGTGTAGTATCCATACCTGCATCTACTCACAGCTGAACTGCAACAAGCAAAGAGCTAAGGAAATGACTATGTCCCAGCTGTGAGTTTGAATCAGCACAGTGTGGCAGGACTTTCTGCAGCCTGGCGATGTGCCCATCTGTCCTGTGTACCCAGTCAGTCACAGGCTGCATGTATGCAAATGAGAAGCTGAATACTTAAATTTAATCACTTAATATTTACATAGTTACAACTAGCAATCTCATTGGACATCACATGATTAAACTAATCAGGAAGAAAAACTAGTCCCATTTGCAAAGTAAACAGAAGGTCATATAAATAAGTATCACCCAGATTGAGCGTAAACACTGTGGATGGAAAGCCTGACTCTCCTATGGAACAGAGGTAAAAAGACGAGGAGAGTCTAGTGTTTCCTGTTCTCCTGGAGAATACCGTGTATCACTTTTGTTCATTTTATTTATGATTTATGTTCAAAGGCATAGTTTAGTAGACCTCTATTTCATTATTTATTCTTTGTGCTCCAAGTTATATTAACTAGGACTCATTTTATTTTAAAGTAAACAGAAACTCAGAATACTTTGGGCACACTTTCTTGTTTATCTTATTTATGCACACCACTATTTTGAGGAAGGGGATTTTACCTATCAGATTATGGGTGTGAAAATGAAAGTAATGATTCGCAAACTTGTTTTGGGACATCTTCATTGCTCAGTAATTGCTTGTTGAGTTCATTAGCTACTTTACATTCATAAGTTCTTTCTACAGTTATATCAAGATTATGAGAACTATTTAATGCATTTATAGCATTCACTGTGGCGTATTTTTAATTAAAATAGAAGAACCATAATCAGAAAGGAAATCCTATAAGAAAGATGCATACATTTTGCTTGAAATTACATTCTCTCTTACCTAAGGTTTCTGTTGCTGATTTAGGCGGGGGCCTTTTCCTTTGTACGCTAGGGTTTCCATAGTTGTCCCTCTTCTGTGAACACTATTATTGTTGTTCCACTGAATTAAATTGAGCATGAGGTGTTTTCTTATGTTGTGAATATTTTTATAAAAGTTTAGATAAAAGAAGGCTAAAATAATATCTCAATACATACTAAATATTTTGTAAATATTGCCTAGTAAATATATATGCATTCTGTGGGGAGAGCTTCCATGGAGGCTGCAGCTAATGGAAGCTGCAGCTGGAAAGGACAAATACATCCCAAAAGCTGGTGCGTTGCAGCCAAGAGGTTTGCCGTCTGAGCCTTCCAGCTGCTGGTTCCCTAGTGTCTCTAAGAAGTGTGGAAAGAAGGCAAGATTACGCTGAATTTCAGTTAATATCCTTAGAAAAGAAAATTCAATTGAGTTTATATAATTGTAGGGCAAATATGCAGAAGGTTATATATCTCTAACTCTCAAACTTTTATATAAGAATCAGGGGGATGTATTTTAAAAGTTGTCGTACTCAGACTGAAGATCAAATCAGCGCATTTAGGACATTAGAAAGTACACGTCTGATATTCATGTGTTTATTGCCACTAAAATGAGGCTAAGTAGCTTTGTCATTGTGAGAAGTAGTAGTGTCTACTTAGCATTGAACTACACAGCAGCATCCTGAGTAAAGTCGCATGGACCTTCGACTATTTTCAAATGGTCAGTTATATTTAAAAAGTAACAATAGACAAAAAAAAAAAAAGAAAAGAAAAGAAAAGAAAAGAAAAGCCGGGCGTGGTGGCTCACGCCTGTAATCCCAGCACTCGGGAGGCTGAGGCAGGAGGATCGGTGCGAGTTTGAGACCAGCCTGGGCTACAAAAGTGAGCTCAAGGCCAGCCTGAACTGCATGGCGAGACCCTGTCTCAAAAAGACAAAGAAAGAAAGAAAGAAAGAAAGAAAGAAAGAAAGAAAGAAAGAAAGAAAGAAAGAAAGAAAGAAAGAAAGAAAAATTAAAAAAAAAAGTAACAGTAACTTAAATAACTCTAACTATGGCTGTGGCTGGGGAGATACATAGGCAGTCTAAGCATCCACCTGGAGAGTAGAAGGACCTGGGTTCATTCCCCAGTACTTCATGCTGTGCCAACCCTGCGACAGAACTTGGTGTGGTGGTGCATACCTGTAACCCAGGCACTGAGGAGGCTCAGTCAGGAAGATCACGATGAGTCCAAGCTGCATAATGAGACTGAAACAAATAAAAAGAAGAGGAAGAAGAAGAAGAGGAAGAGGAAGAAAAAGAAGAAGGATAAGAAGAAGAAGAAGAAGAAGAAGAAGAAGAAGAAGAAGAAGAAGAAGAAGAAGAAGAAGAAGAAGAAGAAGAAGAAGAAGAAGAAGAGGAAGAAATAACAGTAAATGTTACATTATTTTAACTGTTACTTTTTTTTGGCCAGCTCAGCACACCCTGGGGGGTAGGGCGGGCACTGCATATGACACCAGGGAATGAATGGGGGTCCCTGAAATTGCCTAAGCTTGCCTAAACAGGTGCTTTTGTCCACTGAGCTCTTGCCAGCCCTACTTTTTAGAAATAAATAGAAACTTACTTTTTAAAAATATAACTCACAATTTTAAAATAATCTTATCACAACATATAAGTCCTTAAAGCTTTCTATATGATTCCTCATAATGGTGAAGGCTGGTGAAATATTGAAATGAGAATGATCCACCTCCAATTATACAGTTTACTTATTTATTTACTTATTTATTTCATTTCTATGTATTTGGTACAAAGTCTCACTACACACCTCAGATTCATAATGATCCTATTTCCTGCCTCCCCAGTGCTGGAATTATAGGCATCTCTCTCACTGCCCAGCTATTCCCCAAGAACAGAGGTGGTGCAGCAAGCAGGACTGGGGATCAAGCCCTGATCCCTGTGCTTGCCAAAGCAGGTGCTTGGTTACTGAGCTATCTCGCCAGCCCTTCCAATTTTAAAAACATAAGGTTAAATGAAATAGCATTTTTCTCTACATAAATATGTTGTATTTACTATTAATATTAATTTTATGGATTAGTATGAGTATATAATGGGAAAATTGGGGACTGTAAAGTAATGATAATGAAACTGACTTATATATTCCTAATCTTTCCACAGTCAAATCTTATTCTTTCACAAAATAAATGAAAGTATAACAAAATATAATAGGAGATTGTGTATTTAACATACATACAATTTATGCTATAACATATATATATATATATATATATATATATATATTTTTTTTTTTTTTTTTTTTTTTTTTTTTTTTTTTTTTTTTTTTTTTTTTTTTTTTTTTTTTTTTTTTTTTTTTTTTTTTTTTTTTTTTTTCCAAGACTGAGAATTGAACTCAGGTCCTTGCAGTTGTCAAGCAGGCCCTTATTCTGCTGAGCTATCTCCTCAGCCCCTGTAACATATATTTTGCTTCATGCAGCATCATTATTTGCTCACTCCACTGTGTAATGCAGTTGCACATCACTAGACAAAATGCTCAAAGATCTGAAAATTGTTCAACAACAAGATGACATCACAAAGGAAAATCTACTCCGTGTGTGAGCTCGGCTCCATAAGCAGAGACCTGAGCAACACTGCCTCAAGGACCCCAGGTTGTGCTGTTAGGTATTGATTAAACAGAAATGGAGTTCTGGTCTACTTGGAATTCCTCCCCAAGGTTATTCATTATCTACATAGAAAAGTCGCAAATCAAAAATAAATCCAAAGTAATTGTGAGCTGAAGCATATATGGAAAACACTGAAGCGCGTTCTTGTGTTTGTTAACTATTAGTATGCTTCAAATCTCTTTTAACTTTGTGGGAGAAGAATACTCTATTTTTGCTTCACAAGTAACGTGAACAAATGTGTGTGCTACTTTTTAAAGCTGTTTTTACAAAAATTTTGCCTGGGATAGACACAATTTTGGCAAAAGTATATGACTAGCTATTGAAATTCCTATTGATTACTTTTAGATCACTTTCTGAAATTAATCAGTATCCTTTTGCTTTATACTAACACTTTAGCCTATCATATATTACATCTGGATTTTTTTTTTTTTTTTTTTTTTAACTAGCAACTGCATGAGGCAGGTTAAAGTGCTTTCGAGTTGAGGCCCTTCCTTATATTTTGGGATGTACTTTCTTCAGTCTTTGTGTAATAAACATTTACAGTTTTATTTACAAATTTTTGAGATATTTACTGAAAGATATTTCATGTTCAGGGAAACCCATACAAAATTATATTGGTGGAGGCCTGAAGCTTTTGTTCGCAAATTCCTGATGGTTACTTATGCTGCAAATTGTCTTTCTATATCCATTGAACAATTGTGTCTCTTAGGTGGGCAATAGACATTAAGATCCATTGTTTATTTTATTTGCTCTTTTGTGTTGTTGAGTTGTGGAGGTTGCTAAATATCATGCATATATGTTTTCAAGTATTTACTTCCATTTTTTGATTCTTGTTTTTCTTTTTCTTTTTTTCCGTACTATAAATCAAACCAGGATCTTGCACTTGCCAGGCAAGTGCTTGTGCCACTGAGGTATTTCCCAGCCTTTCTTAATTTATTTCTTTCAATTTTGTTTCTATGTCTTCTGTTTTTTTGAGACAAGTTGGCACTATGGAGCACACTATGGAGTGTAGGCTGATATATTACATTGATATTTAAAAATCAGGCCAACCTTGCATACCTTGACTGAATTCCACATAATGCTTTCATACATTGATGAATGAATTGGCTATTATTTTGTGAATTATTTATTTGAATTTTATGAATTCATTTATTATTTATTTTTTATTTTCATGAATTTAATTAAAAGCTCTGTGTATTGTTTCTTTCACTGTCTTATCATTTTTATTTCAAAGTCATATTGGCTCAATTTACCATTTGATAAACATTTCTACTTATACATTCTTGAAGATATTTTATAAAATCAATGTTATTAAAATATTAGCCAGATGACCTAATAAAAGAATGTACTGAAATGCTCTACATGGAGGTACTGGATTACGAATATGAATATCCCTTTATTTATCACTATAGATGATGATCCAGATGATATCCCTCTCTATGAAATCTTGAACTTTTAAAGATATTTTTATATTTAGACCTATTAAATATATGAACACCAAAATTTGAATAGCATTTTGTATCATCTTTTTAGAGGATAAGGCATGGTAGTGTCATCTGCTAGTTTATCTGTGAGAATACTGATTTTTAAAATTTTAAAATACATTTAGGTTTCTTTTTTTCTTGTCCCTGATAAGTTTTTGTTGAGAAATTTGTGTGTTTTCTGAATGGGCAAGTTCCATTGACCTTTCTTCAGTTCAACCTATTCTCTTCTCGGTCATCTCTACTCCACTAAGAAATCTATCAGGCAGCATTTTAATTGCTATTATTTGCTTTTCTGTTTCATATTTTCCATTTGATTATTTTTATGAAGTGTTTTTCTTTTCTGAGATAGTACATGTTCATGTCAACAAAATCTGAAATTTATTAGTAAATATTTTTCTAAAACATTTTAAAGTATCAGGTGATTTCAACAGTTGAGTCACCTTGGTTTCAATTCTCTTTTACATTATAACTGTTTTGGTTTTTAGTAAAATCAGTTATGGTTTACTAGTTCCTCTGATTTTTTCTCATTCATAACAGATTTGTAGTCTATTTTGATTTTATATTTTCTAATGAATGACTTCATGAGTACTAAGGATTAGCCTCTGGATATTTACATTTTGCTTTGGTTTGGTTTGGTTTTTGGACTGCAGAAGTACCCCATTGAACACCCTCACTATTTTGTGGTCCATGTGGCCGCGCACCTTCAGTGCCAGGGTGGCTGGAGTTTGGTCTGCTAGTCTATACATACCTCCAGAACTTTCCATTCATCCAGAATAACACTACCCATAGTGACTAAACCTATTCTATCTGACCAAAAAGAACTAAGCCAAATTCTAGCTATCATGGTGAACAAGTCATGCATGAGGTTCAGCTTCCCTCATATCCTCAGATGGAATTTTGCTCTCAAAATAACAAAGCCAACAAGGATTAGGGATTCCTATATCTTCAGATAAATATGTATCTCCCTCAGTATTGCTGGGCAAGCAACAGAAAAAAAATTAAAAAATCACAATATAGGAAAAACACATTTTATCGGTTTTCCCAAGTGGTGTCTTGCTAGAGCAGTTACTGTGGCTTGTATGTTCACCAGGTAAATCCTGAGGGGATTTAACTGAGCTTGCCAGATACAAAATTTACTTGTTTTGTTATATAGGTCTTGTTTCAACTTGGCCTTAACCACCCAGCAGAAAAGTTTAACCATGAGGCATAAAAAGTAAGGCCAGACAAGCATGCTGAACTGTAAAAGGCTTAAATCAACAACTTCCAACAATGCCCGTTCTGCAGATAACCCTCTACTATTATGGGCTATTGGACTATGCATATGACTAATTTCTCTTAGCTCAAAGGGAAGAAATATTTGTACTCATAGTGTTTAGAAAAGTTGTCATGTCTGCATCTTGTATTCTGAGTGACTACCTGGAGACAGCAGCATGCATTGTAGCAGTTATTGTGGTTGTCCTACTAATGTGTTTTGAAACTATCTCATTGTTATTTCTTATTTAAAGTAATAAAATTATAAAAAAAGATGGAAGACTGAATAATGTGGATTAGGAATGGGCTTAATTAGGATAAATTCTGTTATCCTGTTGGGGTCAGGAAATACCAGGTATGGACCATCCCTTTCATCAGAGGAAATATGACATAAACTCAGGTTGTAAATAAGCCATCCTTTTTTCTGTTTTTCAAAATTCACCTATATATGTGTCTTGCTCTGGTTCAGTCTCCATTTTTGTAAGAAAAATGGATTTATTCCATCTTATCTGACTCAATCTGATATTTATGTGCAAAATAAATTGCCCGATATATCAGTCTATTTGAAGTCTCTTATCTATCTATCTATCTATCTATCTATATATATATATATATATATATGTGTTTATATGTATATATGATTATATGCATATATGTAGAGAAAGACAGATGGACAGAGAGACAGAGAGAGACAGAGACAGAGACAGAGAGAGACAGAGACAGAGAAACAGAGACAGAGACATAGAGAGAGAGAGAATCTCTAGGTAAGTTACATGCCTGTAAATCCAGCAAGCAAGAGGCTGAAGCAGGAAGATCACCTGGTGTTGGAGGGCATCTTACGTTGCATAGT
Source organism: Myocastor coypus (assembly GCA_004027025.1). Lineage (NCBI taxonomy): Eukaryota > Metazoa > Chordata > Mammalia > Rodentia > Myocastoridae > Myocastor > Myocastor coypus. The sequence continues at coordinate 23,235 of PVJA010024154.1, forward strand.
GAATTCAAGGCCAAGTTGAACTACATAACAGGACTCTGTCTCAAAAAAACAAAGCAAAACAAAACAAACAAACAAACAAAAAAAAACCCTAAATCAATCCCAAACTCAGAGTAAACAACCAAAAACCTGGCAGAGGGGTTCTACCAACATATTGTGTGCATGACATTAAATACTGGATAACATTAACACTATTAAATCTGGCTCATCTAACAGTTTGCATTAGCAAAGATTCTCCTGAAAAATATAAACAGTAGCAAATTTACATAGAAAATAGAAAACAATAGGAGATGCGAACAGATGTGAAAAGAGGAGGAGAGAGGAGAGGAGAGGACAAAAGAGGAGAGGAGAGGAGAAAAGAAGAGAGGAGAGGAGAGGAGAGGAGAGGAGAGGAGAGGAGAGGAGAGGAGAGGAGAGGTAGGCAGGGGAGGGGAGGAAAGGGGAGAAGCACAGATTTTGGATGTACATAAATTGGCATACTCGATTATGGAGAATAAGAATCCCCATGCTCTACTACCTGCCAAGCTGCAGTACCAGTGAGCCTGAGCTCACCTGGATTGATGAGAGCTGAGCTTCAGGACCCAATATTTTTTCAAAAGTCAGCACCTTCTGGAAGTGCACTCAGAAACACACACAGAAGCCTTACCCGCCCTTGTGACAATCTTTGAACCCAAACAGAATGACAAATAAATTTAGTCATTAGTTCTTTTAAAACATTTACTTATTTGGTAGAGGGTTTCACTACAGAGCTCAGACTAATAGTGATCCTCCTGTCTTAGCCTCCCCAGTGCTGGGATTACAGGTGTGTGACACCACGCCAGGTTTCTGTGGCCTGTACAATGCACAAAGGGTTCCAGGGCTGGCAGGGCATGTGGTACCAAGGAGTGAACGTTGGTCCTTGTGCTTGCCAGGCAGATGCTTAGACCGCTGAGCTATCCACAGCCCTTGTCATTATTTAATCCTTGATATTCCGTGGTTCTCTCTAACTATTTCAAATGAAACTGTTGAGTTTCTGCTGAATGCTGATAATTCTACTTGGATATTTAGAGACAAGATTTAGTTCATTCATATATAAATAACAAATTGTATTTCACATGAAGGAATATTTGATTAACAGGTACTTCTCCAGTTGTGTCATGTAGGAATTGATTTCAGATCTAGGGAACTTACTTAGCAAACTGGCACTTCCCACCGAAGAGCTTCCACAAGTGATTAGGTTTTCTGATTCATTTCTTCTCAGAATATACAGGAACTGAGCTATATCTCTTTCCAGAATGCATATAAAGCAGCACCAGTATTCCTCAGCCCTTTTATCAGGAATAAATGCAGCTGCACTCGCCATGCATATCTTTCTAACAGCTAAGATGCAGGGAGTTGTGTATGTGTTCTTAGTTTTAAATTCCACTCACAAAGTGTTTTATTTTTCTCTTACTAATAAGAGCAAAGCCCACACTGAATTCAGTCCTATGGGGATGCTGCGTGATTTCATTACAGAACTTCTCTAACTCCTCATATCTAGGAAACTGAAGTTCCTTTTTTCCTCTTGACAGGCTTAGGTTGCGTGTGGTTTTCCCATAATTGAAAGAACAAATAAAACATAAAATAAATGTTAACATGGATTTATATTCACCTTAGTTCTCAGGCAATCAATAATTGTTTGTGATGGAGTCTGATGAGCATTAGTAAATTGTTTTAAGAACCCCTTAAGAGATGATAGCCAATTCTTTAAAACTTATTTAATAATTGTATTGCAGGGACTGAATTTAGAAAATGGGAATGGCCACAAATTAAATTGGTTTAGATTTAGGCTTAAAGTGTGTTCTAGCATATTTTCATATAATTTATATATATGAAATTATATCACTCACGCATGTGACAACAAGCACTTCTAAATCTTAAAGCCTTCAGCGTTCTCCCAAAAAGTAGATTATGTGGACCACCGCAGAATAAGTGAAGAAACAGCAAACACTACGAAAGCACTGGAAATATCTTGTTCAATTTCTTGGAGTGTTGACTTTGCTTCAGCTAGTGTAAATGAATAAATAAATCCGTCTCTTTCCCTCCTACCTCTGTTCACATTCCTTGTGAGAATTTGATTCACATTTGGAGTTTGAAATTGAAAATAAAAATAGATCAATGTTGGGCTTCTGCTGGGTCAGATAATGACTCTCCAAAGTCTGTAACTCAAAGCCAGTTGGAACTGGAACTGTGTTTTTGCTCCTGTGAGCCCAAGTTCTGTCATGTACAAATACAGGCGCAGGCCAAGAGTGCCGACATTTACCTTTACACTTAGGAAGAGTGGCGAGCTTATCTGGTTTCAAGCATAGGAAAGCAGTTAAAAGAAAGACAATGCGAGAAACTTAAAAGGTCCTGCGGTGTATGCAATATATCTCTGCTATGACTAGCGAATAAAGAATTCAACACATGTTAAAAGAAATGTTTCCGTTTGCTTGTTCTAAGAATCCCATGGAGCAGATTAGGGTATGTGTGTGTGCTGCTATCTGAAAGCATGGCCACCATTAGGCTCTCTCTGGGACTACAATTCTGTGTGGCATACCTGCTTCTTCTTTAAGTCTAGAATTTTCCATATATTAATACTTACCACCATATGTAGAGCTAGTCTTATTTCTACATATGCAAGCTGGCCTATATCAAAGCTCAGGCAATGATTTAGAAATGTATGCCTGCAACACAAAACAATTTTGTGACGTTAGGTTCTTCTTATATAAACTTTATGTTTGTATCTAAGGGCTTTGTTGCTGCCTCAAAATTAACCTATATTGAATTATACTATGGGTTGTTTTCCTAATAGAGGATCAAATGTGGTTTTCCTATAGCCTTTTCTTTTGAGTAATCATGCAACCATCCACCCAGATATCCAGTGAAAACACCTGAGAATCAATCCTGAGCCCCTCTTCACAGTTGCCTTTATCTAAACCTAATAGGCCAGTGAATCCCATCAATTCCTCATCTCAAAAGAAATGCCAAATCTGTCAAGCTCTTATTTTTTACAAGATCACCCCACTGTAATTTAGTTGGCTATCATCTTTCACCAGCAATAGCTTCTGATTGAGACAGCCACTCTCCTCTGGCTCCAAGAAAATCCTTCATTCACCACCCACATTGATCAGTTTTCCAGCAGATATCTCAACTTTATGCTGCAGAAAAATTCTTCAGTAACTTCCAAAGGCATTTGGGTGATATTCTAAATCTTTAGTGGAGACTGAACCACAGGAGCTGCCTCTCGGGTGTCTCAGAGCCCCTTGCTCTTTAGCTCCTCTTATAAAAAACCTCTATAACTTACTTATAGAACTTAGAAAGTGGAACTATCATCATTGTCTAATCACACCTGGATTAATCCGACGCTAAAACATAACTTTTGCCTCCCAGATAATATTAGGATATAAGCACATAATTGTTAATATAAAATGGAGGAAAGATAGAATGAAGGAAGGAAAAAAGGCAGGAAGGAAAAGAAAAAAACTAATCTCAAACTTATGCATGAATTAAAAGGAAGAAAGAGAATTGAAAGATAGAATCCCTGGTTTCCATTGTTTTTAACTTTATCCCTTATAATGATTTTCAACGTAAGAAGATCAGATTTTTGGAGAATATGACAATTTATATTAAGAGACCAAAAGGATGACAGGAATGCTTTGGACACACAGTCTGTGAAAGAGTTTCAGAAACAATGAAAATCTGGGGCACATAGATAGCTCCAGGGCACTTGCCAGGCAAG